>CAUYTI010057883.1:0-15995 GCA_963575145.1 Galago senegalensis
CAGGCGCCCGCCACAACGCCTGGCTATTTTTTGGTTGCAGCCGTCATTGTTGTTTGGCGGGTCCGGGCTGGGGATTCGAACCCGCCACCTTAGGTGTACGTGGCTGGCGCCTTAGCCGGTTGAGCTATAGGCACCGAGCCAACATTTTAAAATTAACAAAAATAGTATAAAACTCATATCCTGATGAAATAGCCACATGGCAGCTGAAACCCTTATATTTCCTTCTTGTTCTCCAGCTAGCTTGTCATGCATTCTTTCCAAAAATCGGACTTTTTTAAAACGCTGCAGGACGTGGGACAAATTGTTAAAAATCAGGACTGTCCTGCCAAAAGTGGGCCATCTGGTCACCTTAGCTTAAGCAATTCTCTTGCCTCTGCCTCCCAAGTAGCTGAGACTACAGGCGCTCACCACAACGCCTGGTTATTTTTATGTTGCAGTTGTCATTGTTGTCTTAGCTGGCTCGGGTTGGGTTTGAACCTGCCAGCCCCAGTGTATGTGGCTGGCACCCTACCCACTGAGCTATGGGTGCCACCATGTATGTTTTTTCATATCTGTCTTCCCCACTTGAGTCTAAGTTATTTGAGGTGAGAGACCATATCTTTTTTTGTCCACTTTGTAGCTCTGCCATTTAAAACAGTGCCCAGCACATGGTTGATGCTCTGTATTTGTTTTCTTTTTGTGTTTTTCTTTTTTGTAGTTTTTGGCCAGGGCTGGGTTTGAACCTGCCACCTCTGGCATATGGGGCTGGTGCCCTATTCCTTTGAGCCACAGGCATCTCCCTGATGCTCTCTGTATTTGTTTAACAAATATTTGATACATTGGCCTTCATCTTCCTGCAGGTTTTACTTGGGGTTCTGGTGGCTTCATCTCGTAAAGGTTGTCTGCAACTTCAGGACCAAAGTGGTTCCCTGCCCTGCCTGCTCCTGGCCAAAAACTCACAGCCCCTCACTGACCCATGGCTCATAGGTATGGTGTTCAGGTGTGCAAAGAAGATGGTGGTGGGGTAGTGGTTCTCAGAAGTGGGGGAGCTTGGGAAGAAGCATCTGCTGGGATGTATCAAAGATACTGAAATGACACATGTTGACCAATAACTCTTGGGAGAAGTTTAGGAAAGTGATATGGCAGGCCTTATCTTCCTTTTTCCTACCTTCTTAGAAGAATAATGGTCTTATTTGAGTTTTGAGTTTTATAGACAGAAAAAGCCTAGAGAGGAACAATTCTTAGATTTAGAAACAGGCATTTCAGGGACTTATGAGAAAGTATAATCAAGGCCTTTCAGCCTAGGTGGCCAGGGTGAGATTGGACACGAGGATGGAATGGTTTCACCTTGGAGGTGTCACCCTTCTAAGGTGGGGGTCAAATGTGGACAGTAGTTAGGGAACAGCTCTGGTGTGGGAAACCTGAGGTATGGTCTGCCTCACTACACACCCCACAGATTTCTTTTCTTACCAAAATAGAAAACATTCTTCCTCTAGGCTGTCTGGTGCGGGCAGAGAGGTTTCAGTTGGTCATAGAGAGGACTGTCAGAAGTAACTTCCCTTCCTGGAGGGAGCTGAGCATGCCAGACTTCATCCAGAAGCAGCAGGCCAGGTCAGCTCCTTGGGGTCGTGGTTATGCTCCTGAGTATGAGGGGTAGGAAGGTGCTGGTGCAGGTGGTGGGATGCTGGGGCCTAAAACACCCTATGCCTGCATCACTAAGCAATCTATTCCTTCTCTTTCCCAACAGGATCTATGTCCAGTTCTTTCTGGAGGATGCCCTAATCCTACCTATACCCAGATCCTTCCTTCATTCAGCCACTCGCTCAACACCTCAGACAGATCCCACCTGCCCACGCAGACCCCACAAAGAACAGAGCCGACTGTTCTTGCTGTCCCACAAAGAGGCCCTCATGAAACGGAATTTTTGTGTCCTCCCAGGGGCCAGTTCAGAGGTTCCCAAGCCCACCCTCTGTTTCCATGTGTCAGGGAGCTGGCTTGGAGGTTCACAGAGGAAGGAAGGGACTGGATGGGGCCCAGCCGAGCCTCAGAGAAGTGAAGACAAGGATAAGAAGGTAAACAGGGACTTGAAGGACCTAGGACCTGACCTTCTGTGCCCCGAGCCTCTGGCTGGGACCCCAGCAACCTGTGCTCTTTTACACAGGTTCTCCTTATCTTCCATGGCTCTTCAGTCCGCTGGTTTGAGTTCCTGCACCCAGGGCATGTGTATCGACTTGTGGCTCCTGGCCCCCCTGTAAGTGTTCTGCTTCATCACACCCCTCTCCAGAAGGCTTTATGGGTTGGGCTCTGGAGGGTTGCACCAGTGCCTGGTCACTCGTTAGGTCTCCTGCAAGAAGGCTGGATTTAGATAAAGCTAGAAGGCTTGTCTGTGTTGAGTTCACTTCCTTCTGTAGGCTCCAGAAAGAAAACAAGATTGGGTCAAAGTATTTTATGAACCTCCTCCTGGGCTAGGATACACTCAGAAGCAGTCATCTTCCCATTTCCCAGCAGACATCAATGTTGTTCGAGAAAGATAGTTCATCTTGCGTGTCTCAGCGTCCTCTGGAGTTGGCTGGCTGTGTGTCCTGCATCACTGTCCAGGATGAGTGGACCCTGGAGCTTGAGAACTCTCAGGATATTCCAGGTGTTCTGAGTACAAACAAGGCACTGCCTGAGTCCTCACTGACTGACCTACTCAGTAGCAAGTAAATGTCCATCAGCCCTTCTGGTTAATTTGATTACTCTGTCTCCTGCCAAGTTAGCTGTGTGTGTTCTGTTTTCTGTTCTAGCGTGTGTTTCTTTTTAAAATTTTTAATTTTTTTTCTACTTTTTTTTTTCTTTTTTTAGAGATGGGTTCTTGCTTTGCTGCTCAGGCTGGAGTAGGCCATTCACAGGCACAATCATAGTGCACTGTGGCTCAGTGCCTGTGGCTCAAGCGGCTAAGGTGCCAGCCACATACACTAAAGGTGGCAGGTTCCAATCCCTAGCCCAGGCCTGCCAAAACAGCAATGATGGCTGCAACTAAAAAATGGCCGGGCGTTGTGGCTGGTGCCTCTGGTCCCAGCTACTTGGGAGGCTGAGTCAGGAGACTCGCTTGAGCCCAGGAAGTTGGAGGTTGCTATGAGCTGTGATGCCATGGCACTCTACCCAGGGGGATAGCTTGAGGCTCCATCTCAAAAAAAAAAAAAAAAATCATAGTGCACTGTGGCCCCAAACTCCTGGCTCAAGGGATCCTTCTGCCTCAGCCTTCCTAGTCTGGTCGCATGTGTTTCTTTAATGTGATTTAGCTGCTGAAGTAATGTTAGTGTATGAGAGAAGTTGTGTTTCATCTCTGATTTTTCCCCTAGCATGTAATTTTTTCCCCCCAAGATAGAGTCTCACCATGTTGCCCTTTATAGAATGCTGTGATATCATAGGTCACAGCAATCTCAAACTCTTAGGCTTAAGTGACTCTCTTGTCTCAGCCTCCTGAGTAGCTGGGACTACAGGTGCCCTCCACAATGCCTGGCTACTTTTTTATTGTAGTTGTCATTGTTTGGCAGGCCCAGACTGGGTTTGAACCTGCCAGCCCCGGTGTATGTGGCTGGAGCCCTCTGCTGAGCTACAGGCGCAGAGCCTCCTAGCATGTGATTTTTTTAAAATTATAACAAGCAAGCTTTTCACAATTAAGGAAAAGCCTTAGCAGTAAAAGGAAATAAGAGAAACATAAGAAAATATAATTAAAAAGCTGAAAATCTCAAAAAAGCACAAGAAGTAGCTGGCATGGCCTTGGGAACAACTATACTTTCCTCATGTAAGGGTAGTCACATGTATAAATGAATAAGCTGGCCAAGTGTGGTGGCTCACACCTGTAATCCTATAATCAGGAGCTGGAAACCAGCCTGAGCAAGAACAAGAACCTGTTACTAGCCAGGTACCATGGTAGGTAGCTGTAGTCTTAGCTGCTTAGGAGGCTGAAGCAAGAGGATCACTTGAGCCCAAGAGTTTGAGGTTAACTTTGAGCTATGATACCATGACATTCTACCAAGGGCAACAGAGTGAGCATGAACCCCCAAGGTATAAGCCTGCAAGTGGTGGGCTGATGTTCTAGATGGAGATTTACCTCTGCCAGTAAGGCCTCTAGTTATAAATTGGTATAGGTTTTTTCTTTTTTAGAGACAGAGTCTCACTTTGTTGCCCTCAGTAGAGTGTTGTGGTGTCATAGCTCACAGCAACCTCCAGCTCTTGGACTTAGGCGATTCTCTTGCCTCAGCCTCCTGAGTAGCTGGGACACAGGCGCCTGCCACGACACTTGGCTATTTTTTTGTTGCAGTTTGGCCAGGGCCAGGTTTGAACCTGCCACCCTTGGTATATGGGGCCGGCACCCTACTCACTGAGCCACAGGTGCTGCCCCAAAGTGGTATAGGTTTTAAGTGATCTGCCACAATTTTTATTTTCCTCATAAGCCCTGTTATTTTTTGATTTGGCAGAGCTCAGTCTCCCATGACTTTATATATGAAATTTTAGCAGATATTTAGCTCCTTTTTCTGTCTTTTGATCTTTCTAGTCTGTGCTATGCTTCCATTCTCAGTGTATTTTTCTGACCTTCCAGCTTCACCGATTCCTTAGTGTCTTTCTCAGCTGAGATTTTGTCACGGACACTGTGTGAGCCCCTTCTGACCCCTCCCTGGATGAAGCATGGTAACAAGCTCTCTTTTGGGGGGGAAGGTGTGAAATAGAGTGATGTGACCTTGTGGTCCTGACAGATACCACTAACTCCCACTCCTTTCTTCTGTAGGGAACACAAAGGCCATACGAGAGTGTGTGAGGCTAACTGTACTCCTACTTACTGCTGACTGTGAATTCCCCCCTCGCCTGGACATCTATATTGAAGACCCATACTTGCCTCCCTCACTAGGACTTCTTCCAGGAGCCCGGGTCTACTTTAACCAGTTGGAGAAAAGAGTTTCCAGGTGCATGTCTGTGTAGTGTGGCCTGGCTGCCTCTCCCTGTGGTTCTCTTTTAATGCTCACCCTACTTAATCTTGCTGTAAGGACACCTTCTCTTTGATGTACCTTTCTATGTGTGTGCCTGCCATTTGTGTCCACTAACCTGATGATGCTGCATGCAGTCCAGTCTTCTAGTCTTCTCCCAGCTTTGGTAGAGCCACAGCCAAGGTTCATCCTCAGGGTGGCAGCCAACATGTGATGCATGATCTCTGAGTCCCAGCTCCTACCCCTACTTGACTTCTTTTTCCTCCTCATTACTATGCTGCTTCTACTTGTAGATCCTATAATGTTTACTGTTGTTTCCGGTCATCCACTTATGTGCAGATCCTGAGTTTTCCCCTGGAGACTACAACCAGGTCAGTACCTTGGGCCTTGACCCCTAAACCTCATGGCTTTACATCTGCATCCCCACATGGCCCTGGCTCTGTTTGCCATCACTATAAGTCTTCCCCAACCCTAGCAGAATCTGTTAAATCAGATTTCCTCTACCCCAAATAAAGTTTTAGACTTTAGAACACTTTTCAGTCTAATATGCAAATATTTCTTGGCTTGGTATTTAAGTCTGAAAAGTAATTGATGGCTATCAGAGATCAGGAATCAAAATGGGGGTGCCATGGGGCTTACAGGAGAGCATGGAAGGCACTGTCATGCCCATCCCAATGCCTGCTAAGTCCTTCCAGACTCTGCTTTCAGAATCCCTTGGCCTATTTCTTACTCCTGTCTGTCTTTGTCTCTAGTGTTCTCCTGCCCCATATCTACCTGGCTGAACTTCTACAGGGTGGCAGGGCCCCATTCCAGGCCACTGCTTCTTGCCATATTGTTTCTGTGTTTAGCCTTCAGCTCTTCTGGGTGTGTGCTCATTGTACCAGCATCTGCCCCCAGGTAAGGAGAGGAAAGGCTGAGCTGGGTGTGGATCAACAGAGTGATGTAATGAAACCAAGAGGATTTTTCTAACCACTGTCTTCATCCCAGGGAAGGTGCACTCGTCAAGGCCCAACTTGCCCTACTCCAACATCTGTAAGCCAGGCCAGCATCAGGTAAGAGCATGGGCAGCACCATTGTACCATTTACTTCATTTGTCTGCTATATCTATATTAGCATAGTTCCTGGCTTGTAGGAATTGCATAATAGATATTTTTTGAATGAATGAAGGTGAAGTGAGCTAAATAGAGGAAACAGTGGGGAAGGAGGCATGGTGAGTTCAGGGGATCAGTCACCTGGGTTACTGTGGGACTTTTTATTTCCTCTGCCCTCCCTTCAGGCTCCTGGTGGAGGATGGGACAGCTGAAGCTGTGGTAACCTGTAGGAATCATCATGTGGCAGTAGCACTAGGACTGAGTCCTAGTGAGTGGACTTCTCTCCTAGAGTTTGTCCAAGTGTCAGGGAAAGTGGCCTTGCGATTTTTAGGGCCTGGAGCCCAACTTGAGGTGAGATGTCTGGGAAGTGGGGCTCAGATACCCAGATTCTTCGGGCTTTGGCAAAGGTTTAGGACTTTGTGTTCTGATTAATTCTGAGTTTTCCTTTCTAGTCCTCAGCCAAGATTGACAAGCCCTTGACCCTGTTCCTCCGGACACTTTGTACCAGCCCCTGTGCCCTCCGCCCTATTGTACTTTCTTTTGAGCTTGAGAGGAAACCCTCTAAGATTATCCCATTAGGTAAGGGTGGAGATGGAGGTTGGGGTGTCATTGTGATACAAACAGATAGAAAGAAGGGTGAGGGATTATAGGGGATCTCTGCAGTTGGGGAGGATAATGGTGAATGGGCACTAAAAACCACATGCCTAGGACTTACATTTTTCCTCTCTTCCCATTTCAGAGCCTCCTCGGCTACAGCGATTCCAGTGTGGAGACCTCCCTCTCCTGACTCATGTGAATCCCCAACTCAGACTATCCTGCCTTTCTATACAAGAGTCAGAGCATCCTAGCTGTCTGGGGGTCTCTGCTTCCTCCTATTTAACCTGAACTACAAGAATGGCCTGAACGTTCTTCTGGCCTTGCCAGAAACCTGAGACCTGGGTCCCAGCTCTTCCCCTTTGTCATGGCTCCTACTTTCTCTGTGACTTGAGATCCCTGGAGTCACAAACTGCTGCCCACTGTAATTGCTCCTCCTTGGTATTCTGGCATGGGTCTGCCTGGGAGAAATTGTGGAAACAGACAAATCATTGTGCTGTTGTTAACTTCCTCTCTGGGGTCAAGCACCTGCACTCACAAGTGACCCTGAGCACCTGAGTTCTGCCTTTGTGGTAGGAGCTGGAGGAACAAGACTTTCCCCCTGTGGAGGTGCTGATGACAGGCCTTTTGGCCTGCAGTAAATAAAGCTCTGGTGAAGTTTCTCCTGTGTGTTCATGTCCAGGGGCCCAGGCCTCCTCAATTCTGGTGGCTAGCCAGTTCACCATTATTTCAGCCCTTTGTTTACCACCAGGGCCAAAGGTGGAAAGTGATTTTGGAGAAGAGCTTCTCGTCCTGCAGAAGAAACAATACCAAAGTTAGTTCCTAAAGGGAATAAATTGTGGAGTGAATGACAAGGTAGAGAACAGGCTATCATGGTCTCAGGAAGGCCGGTCTGGCAGCAAGATATCTCATGTGGGAGCCTAGAGTTGTTGGGAGGTGGGAAGTACTAGATGAAGGGGATGCGCGGCCTTAGACGGGACATGTGAGGAAGTAGGTGCCTGTACAATAGCGCTCCAGTCAAGGGTTAACACTGGGATTCCCGAGGGTCAGGGTTAAGGCTGTGAGGCAGACAGGAACTCCTAAATTACAACCCACAGAATTAGGGGATCCAGTAGTAATTATTTGGGGGGGGGTCCATGCATTTGGTTGGTATCACTTCATTTCTTTCCTGGCTGCTCACTAAGGTGGGAGTGAGTGACCCAAACCACATCTAGAACTGCATAGAGGGCGTTTCTTGCTGGCTGTTAGGGATTATTCCAGTTTGTGTTCAGAAGACCTTTGGATCACGATTAGTCTTACACACAAGTATGTGGAATTTATGGTGTGCTCATGCTTTAGAAATACCATATGTGAGGTTTAGAGGGGAAAGCGACAGAGTTGGCCGGTTAGCTCAGTTGGTTAGAGCGTGGTGCTAATAACGCCAAGGTCGCGGGTTCGATCCCCGTACGGGCCACTACTTTTTTTTACCTTTATTTTGCTATTCTTTACCCTTGTTACCCTGAAGTTTCTACTCCAAGCCAGTTGTCTCCTAATCGCGGACTGAAGTTGCACCTACTGCCCCTCAACGTCTGTGAAGCTTTTTTTTTTTTTTAAATCATAGCTGTGTGCATCAATGCAATCATAGAATACAATGTGCTGGTTTTATATACAATTTGAAATATTTTCATCAAACTGGTTAACATAGCCTTCACGGCATTTTCTTAGTTATTGTGTTGAGACATTTATATTCTACATTTAGTAAATTTCACATGTACCCTTGTAAGATGCACCACAGGTGCGGTCCCACCAATTAACCTCCCTCCACCCATCTTTCCCCCCTCCCCTTCCTGTGAGGCTTTAAGAGTGGTCTGGGTCGAGGCGAAGGGTAAGTTCCCGGCGGCCACCGCCGCGTCTTCTTTTCTCTGAAAGCGCGTTGACAGAGGCCGATAGGAGAATCGGGAAAGATCAGGGACCGAGATCTCAGAAAGGGAGGGGTGGAGTGGGATGGTGAGCCACAGGTCGATCCGGATTCTGTTCTGCATTGGCGTCCCCACGGTGCGGTCTCCCAGCTCTTGTAGTCCTGGAACAGAGAAGAGAATGAAAGTAACTGTTTGCCGGAAATAGGAACTAAGAAAGGCCTATGAGGAAAGGGGCTGCCGGAGCTGGGTAGTCGTGGCCGAGTGGTTAAGGCGATGGACTAGAAATCCATTGGGGTCTCCCCGCGCAGGTTCGAATCCTGCCGACTACGTCCTTTGTCTTTTTTTATTTTCTTCCCGGCACCTACCGTCCGCATTTCTGTTCTCCAAGGTGAGAAACATTCAGTTGGCAGCCTCCAATCCGGATGTCTAGGAATTCTAGAATCCGCAAAGTTCCTTATCCATGCACTTCTGGCTAGCTTTGAGATCTATTTCTTTCAATATTGGGGAAATTTCATGGACAAATGAGTGACACAAAACCTAGCGGGTTTATCCAAGTGCTGTATTCTTGTAGAGTCTTTCTGGGGTACCTGCCCTCAGCTTTGGCGCCGTGGCTTAGTTGGTTAAAGCGCCTGTCTAGTAAACAGGAGATCCTGGGTTCGAATCCCAGCGGTGCCTTTATTCAACATCAAACAGAGACGCCTTGTTCCATTTTGTGGCTGAATCCCTATGGCTTGATAAGTTTATGGATTGTTTTTACGTAACAGCATGCAAGGATTTCAGTTCCTCCATCAGAGCACCCAGATTTCCTATTGATCAGTGCTAATAGTTTCATGAGATCAACACTCCAAAAGCTGATCCTCTCACCAGAGTAGGAACCGCTGCGCAGGTCTAATTGTCCTTTGTACAGCTGATGGCCACCTGTCACGGTGGCCACCTCACCCACGCTGGGGAGCCGACTGCTCCACTGCCCAGGCCTCTTCCTTCTTCCATAGAACGTCTTCTAGAACCTGAGCTGCTTTGTTTTTTCTGAATCTTCATTGTATTGCTTTTGGTCTGGAGCCTTGTAATTTTATATTATATATGGCAAATATGTATGTGTTTGTGTGTATGTATATATATAAAAATTTAAAATTTGATGGCCAGGTTCAGTGGTTCAAACCTGTAATCCTAGCACTCTGGGAGGTGGCGGTGGGTAGATTATTTGAGCTCAGAAGTTTGAGACCATCCTTTGCAAGAGTGAGAACCTGTCTCTACTAGAAACAGAAAAATTAGCCCAGCGCAGTGGCAAGCCCCAGAAAAATTAGCCCAGCTCAGTGGCAAGCCCCAGAAAAATTAGCCCAGCGCAGTGGCAAGCCCCAGAAAAATTAGCCCAGCACAGTGGCAAGCCCCTGTAGTCCCAGCTACTATGGAAGCTAAGGCAGGAGGATCTCTTGAACCCCGGAGTATGAGGTTGCTGTGAGCTGTGAAAATACCATGGCACTCAACCCCACAACAGAGTCAGACTCCATCTTCAATAAATACACAAGTAAAAATAAAACAAAATTTGGTGAGGCAGACAGGGCACGGTAGCTCACACCTGTAATCTTAGCACTCTGGGAGGGCGGGTGGGAGGATGACTTGACCTCAGGAGCTGGAGCCAGCAAGAGCCAGACCCTTTTCTACTAAAACATAGAAAAATTAGCTTAGTGACAGGCATCCCAGCTACTCCAGATGCTAAGGCAAGATTGCTTGAGCCCAGGAGTTTAAGGTTGCTGTGAGATAAACTGGTGCCAGAGCACACTACACAGAGTGACAGAACACTTTCAACAAAAAAGAAAAAAAATTTTTTTTGCGTGAGGCTTCTAGGTGCTGTCTTATACCAGGCTTTTCACATGCAATTACTTCCATCCCTCTGCACTAGAGGGAAGTCGGAGTAGGGGATTTGGCTGGCCTGGCGCCATCTGATTTCCTGCAGGGCTAGGGCCATATGGACAGGGAGAAGAGAGTGCCATTTAAATGAGGTCTCCAGGGAGACTTGTGCAGAAGGGCAGGGTACATTTCTGAAGCACTGAAGCCAGGTTAGTGAGGGTTAGAAGTAAATGTTGGAGAGAAGGCAAGAAATAGGATTCATAGGCTCTTGGCAGACCCTAAACTTCCCTGGAGATAGGCAAAAAGCTCTAGATGCTATCCCTTGGCCCAGGAGCTACTGTAAGACATCTCAGCAAAAATCTTGGCTTGAGGAATTGCTATCTTGAGGCCAAGCAACACCACAGACACCACACATATGCTAAGCACTGGGCTGGCTCTGCGAATAACCAATTGAGGAAGGCACAGTTCTTTTCTCAATTCAGGTGAAGACCTAATTACAACAGGAGTAATCACAACACCATGTGCTCCATGTGCTAAGGGAATAGACAAGGTGCTATGAGAACACAGAAGAGGCATCTCATCTGGCTGGCTAGAGGATGGAGGGTGGTCAGGGGAGGCTTTCTGCAAGAGGGGACCTAGGTCTTAAAGACCATGTAGAAACTTGCTGTATGTTTTATTAAACAACTGCTATGCATTGTTCTGGGGATAAGATAGGGAACAAAATAAACGAAATGTTCTGCTCTACTAAAGTTTATACTGGTGAAGGGGAGAGTGACAGACAAGAAACCCCCCAAAATTGAATTAAATTATATGATAACGCTAGATAAATGCTATATAATCAGAGGGTATGCAGTAGGGGGTGGGTTTGGTTAAAGAAACGTCAAAGGCATATACTAGTAAATTCAAGACATGCTTAGGATAAAAAAAAAAAAGTAGGACTCAGTAACAGATAGAATGTGGAGTGTGAATAAGAGGCAAAAATTCAGGATATTTCCAGAATTTTCCTTTAGGGAAGTGTTAGGGGGTGGGTGCCACGATCCCCAATTCACCAGTGATCTCTTCTTACACTTTCTTATTTCCTACCCAATTTCAAACAGCCATGAAAGCCCAAAGTTAAACCTTAGAATTCAAATCTTTCAGTGTCAGTCTTGGATTCCTGTTAATGTAAAATACTTCCTCCAATGATCATCTGTTTACATCTTAGTTCTTAGTTTTTAAAAGTGAGGTCTACAGACGGGGCTTCGGGGTATCTGTGAACTCCCTGGTACTGTATGCATTTTTCTAGGAAGAGGAGCCACAGCTTCCATCAGTCATCAAGGAATTAGGTCTCCCCGTCTGCACAATCAAGTGCCTAAGATCAGATAAGAGAGGTAATTTAATGAATTTGTAGGGAAAATTGGGGCCCAAAAGGATAGAGACAGAATAGGAAAAGGAGGGGGAGGAGATGCCAAAAGATCAGCCTTGAGAACCACTTCCACCACCAGACTTGGGACATTGATGGAGAACGTTGGGCTCACCTCTGCTGTCCTCCCCCATTGCCTGGCCAGGGACACCTGAGAAAGAAGAAACTAAAAGTAGAATCCCTCATTCTAGGGGGGTGGGCGTTCGGAAGGGCTTGGCCTAACAAATCACACGACTGGGTGTGGAACAAAATAGTTCCAGAGATGCCAGAACATGATGGGTATATTTAGAGTTTAGAGACTCACCAAGCAGCCCGGGGCACATTGCAAAACCCCCGAGCCCCGTCTAAGGGCCTTGGACCACACTCACGCAGCGGTTTGCCTCAGAGCACCTTACTCCTGGTAGTCTTAGGAGGCAGGTAGGTGGCCTTCTTCGGGGCCATCATAGGAGGCAACTAACCGGAGAGCAGAAGCTAGACAAGAGGGTGAGGTAGAAACCCCGGGACCAGTCTCACCGCCTGAGGCTCTGCCCGACTCCGCTGGTTGGAAAGTCGGTCCCCTACCTCATCACCTCCAGCTACTCAGCTCTATGATGCCTCTTGTGTGGATCTGCGAGGCCCCCCAAATCAGTGTCCCTGTCCCTCGCCTGAGCACTGACACGCAGTCGGGAGGAGACCATCTCCCCACGAGGATGCACCGACGCAGGACTGCTAGAGGGGCTGTTCACCTAGTGATTTCAGGGCTCATTAACAGTCCCCAGTCCGTCCCGAAACCACGAAACTCCACTATATGTCTTCAACGCTCTGCGCCAAGAGGTTGGTCCCAGTACTCCAGGTGGAAGCAGGAAGAGTAGAAACCCCAAGTTATAAAATGGGACCCGGCCCGCGACCTCGGAGACCCGGAAACCAAGTTCAAAGCAGTCTTGGAGGGCGGCGCGGAGAGGACACCAAGATCCCTCCTTCCGACTTCCTTGACGTTACTTCCTGGGAGGAGTCGGAGTCCGCGGGCCAGGAGCCAAGAGAGATTTCTGATCCCTACTCCACAGTATTCAGCCTTAGGACCGGTGGTCCCAGAGCACGCGCCAGGATCGTTCCACCGAGGTAGTTTCAAGACTGCTTCGAGCTTGCTGCGACCTCTAAGGACAGTCGCAGGTATCGGCTTACGTCGGCTCGTTGGTCTAGGGGTATGATTCTCGCTTCGGGTGCGAGAGGTCCCGGGTTCAAATCCCGGACGAGCCCTTTTTTCTTTTTCTTTTTTTTTTACTGAAACTAGGAGTACCCCTAAGATTAGTGTTAATTGAACAGAGCTGCGGGAGGCCGGAAGCGATCAGCGTGAGCTGGTGTGCAGTGAACTCTTTCGTGAGATCCCTATAGGAGGAAGGTCAGTTCGCAATTACGCGTGACGTGCCAGGGAAAACGGAGGAACGTCTACTCTTGAGCAAACAGCTCTCTTTCTGCTCCCCGCCTTTCTGTTTGTTGCCCTCGGCCACTAGAGCCGGGTATCGGTTTTAATAATGTCCATCAGCCTATAGTTGTGAAAGAGAGTGGCATGAGCGAAATTTATTCGGGGATGTGTTTGGGAGAGCCCAGAGGCTTTGGAACTCGGGTCCTTGCAGCCTTGGGGACACTTCTCCAAGTCCCTTTTGGTCCCTCCTTGCTTCAGAATTTCTGGCCTTTCGCCGCTCAGTTGTAGTCTGTAGAATACGCATACCTTTCTGGTTAGTATTTCTGTTTGGCTTTTGTGTGTGCCTGCCAAATGTGCGGTCAGAATCTCAGATCAGGTATTCAGAGAGAGTGGCTTTCGGATCACTCCTCGTTAGTATAGTGGTGAGTATCCCCGCCTGTCACGCGGGAGACCAGGGTTCGATTCCCCGACGGGGAGAAGTGCTCATTTTAAATAATTTTTTTTTTCCTAACTTATCTCAAAACCGGCTTATTTAGTAAAGGCCCGTCTTAGGCCTCGGTTGGAGAAATAAAGACAATGGCGAGGAAGGGAGAAGGGGAGGCGGAATTTGTCTTGGCTCTCGATCCCACATTTCAAGTTTATATTTTACCACTGCGAGGAAACTGTAATTTAAACATGTGCCTAAATTACCCATTATTCTCTCCACTCAGTATGGTTATAAGACGTGTTCGTTGACGATAGCTTAGAAAATACATATGGGCAAAGGATACAAAACTAAGGATACAGGGACATCCTCGCCGGGACTTGACTTCCTGCGCTTGCTTCCTCCTTGGAGTAAATGCGCCTTTCCACCTTCTGCTTGAACCAGAGCCAGCAACTTTGACTCCCAACTGCGGACAGCCCAGGGTGCCGAGACTGTTTTCGGTTTGTTTGTTTCCTTTCGCCTCCCTGCTTGTGTGTGTGTGCATTCGTACCGTGATGCGCGCAGAAAAGACAATCCAGGACGGAGAGCTCGGCGCGCCCTTTTCTCTGGGAAGGGTGTGCAGTGGCCCTACTTGAGTCGCGGGCGAAGCGGAGAGCCAGACCCCTTGAACGCTCAGTTCACTATGCTGACGCCCAGGGACCGCCATGAAGGTAGAAAAATGAAAACAGTTAAAGATGTCGGCTGCGTTGGCCGGGAATCGAACCCGGGTCAACTGCTTGGAAGGCAGCTATGCTCACCACTATACCACCAACGCCGATCCGTTCTTGTCTTTTTCTGGGAGCATCCAAGTGTATCATTTATCGGCTTGAGCGTTGCCAGAGATGGGATTTGAGTTGAGTCGAGAAGCAGGAACCAGCAAGGCCAAGGTAAAAGTGACAGCTGCGCGCTCACCTGTTAGCGGCTGGTCTCCGGTCACCGTTACTACGCACCACTCTCCCAGCGTGAGACTGTAGGGGTCGTAACCAGTCCACAAATGAAGAAACCAAAATCCAGAGAAACTGAGTAAGGTTTTCTGAGTCACCAGCAGAGACTGGATTAAATTTAAGATTTGTAGGGCAAGGACTGCAGCGACACCGTGAGAATTTATCATCTCCAGAACAAAAATCGCTTCTCTGTTAAGTGAGCTCAATATGTTTCAGGGTTGAAGAATTGAGCCTTAAGCCAAATGCACCTAAACAAAATTTGCCTCTCTTCGTCATTGACCTCCTAGAGGATGACTTTAATCCCTATGTGTGTGCGCCCGAGTCTCGCCTTCATGCGCCTGGTCGGGACTGCACTGGCAAAACCTTAGAGGCGGGTCTTGAGAACACATCTCTCCGGCTTATTACTAATGGTGGGTCTGTTCACATGATCTGTCAAGCGGTGAAGTCAGGGAGGCCTCGTGGCGCAACGGTAGCGCGTCTGACTCCAGATCAGAAGGTTGCGTGTTCAAATCACGTCGGGGTCAATAGAGAATTCTGTTTTCGGTATCTGTGTACAGTGACTTTTTTTGAGAAAGAAAGGAAGTTGGACGCTAGCACATACATATGTGATGAACTCCAGTTATATATTTCGACACTAAAGAAGCCATGCTCTGTAAAACAATTTAAGGAATTTTATTCTGAGCCGAATTTCAGGACCGTGAACTGGAGCCACACCCAAGAAACCTTGAGAAAGTCGACTTATAGTGAGTTGGGGGAGATTACAGTTTGGTTTTGTACATTTTAGGGAGACAGGGATTAGAGGTGAGGTCATAAATCAAACAGGGGCGTTCCACATTGTAAGGTGGGTTTAAAGATTCTTTAGCTGACAATTGGCTGAAAGAGACTGTCTAAAAGGCCAAGAGTCAAAGAAAAGAAATGCTTAAGAGAAAGGGTCTGTTTCGGGGTTTTTTTTTTGTTTGTTTGTTTGGGATTCACTGAGAGTACAAAGAATTCGGTTACACTGATTTCATTTGTTAAGTCCCTCAGATAAAGGGTCTGTTTATCAGAGACAAAGTAAGGACAGACTCTCAAGTGATTTGTTGTGTATATTGAGGAACTGCAAGGAAGTCTTGCATAGACTTAGGCCTATTAATAAGTCATAGAAGAAAGGGAGAGGGGCATGATGATCCCTTGGCTAAGAAGGGGTTCAGTCCATCAATCGCTGAAGGGGGAGCCTTAAGATTCTATTTTAGGCTCGGCACCTGTGGCTCAAGCGGCTAAGGTGCCAGCCACATACACCTAAGGTGGCGGGTTCGAATCCCCAGCCCGGGCCCGCCAAACAACAATGACAGCTGCAACCAAAAAATGGCCAGGCGTTGTGGTGGGCACCTGTAGTCCCAGCTACTTGGGAGGCTGAGGCAGGAG
>CAUYTI010057886.1:0-20273 GCA_963575145.1 Galago senegalensis
GAATATAAATATCTTAACACAATAACTAAGAAAATGCCATAAGGCTATGTTAACCAGTTTGGTGAAAATATTTCAAATTATATATAAAACCAGCACACTGTACCCCATGACTGCATTAATGTACACAGCTATGATTTAATAAAAAAAAATAATAAAAATAAAAGCCACCCAGACATGCTCTCTGGGAAAAAAAAAAAATCACTGTCCTGGAAAGTTCTGGAGGCCCTCACTCCTTTAAAAAAAAAAAAAATCAATTTAAAAAATGGGCAAGAAAACTAAATAGACATTTCTACTAAAGTTTTTTAAAGCCATAAACATATTTTGACATGAACACTGCATTATATTCAATCATTTTAAAATAAAAGCTATCAGATATATGTTAGAGTGATTTTTCATCTCAATATATGTTAGGAAAATATATATTTTTTTGAGACAGAATCTCACTATGTCACCCTCACTAAAATGCTATGGCGTCACAGCTCACAGCAATCTCAAACTCTTAGGCTTAAGCAAGAGAATTCCATGTAGCTGGGACTTCCATGTAGCTGAGACTACAGGTGCCCACCACGAACCTGGCTATTTTTTCTGTTGTTGTTGTTGTTGTTGTTGTTGTTGTTGTTGCAGTTGTCATTGTTGTTTTTAGCTGGCCCAGGCTGGATTCGAACCTGCCCACCCCAGTATATGTGGCTGGTCCCCTAACCACTGAGCTACAGGTGCCAAGCCAAGAAAATATTTAAATTAATTTATAAATCAAAGTATCTGTACAGACACTGTTAATCTATAAGAAAGGGGCGGAGAGAATAGTAAGAGTAAGAACATTTAGTATGCAGTTTCAAGTGGGGCTTGGTCATTTAAAATAATCAAGTTGTTCATTGGCAGAATTTCCCACCAAGTTAGGATAGATTATATGCTATTTGATAAAAGATACCAACAATGAAGTCAATTTTTTTTTCTCTTCAGTATTTGTTTTAAGAGAAAAATCCCAAAGCTCATAGGGATTTCTGATGCCTAGAAACAATGAAATGGGAAAGCATATTTAGCAATTAGAGTGACTGACTTAGCTCAAGGTAATCATCATTTGTACACCTGTAATTTGCATTCCAGATATTTATTTATTTATTGAGACAGAGTCTTACATGTCACCCTCAGTAGAGTGCCATGGCGTCACAGCTCACAGCCATCTCAAACTCCTGGGCTTAAGCAATTCTCTTGCCTGAGCCTCCCAGGTAGCTAGGACTATAGGTGCCCCACAATGCCTGGCTATTTTTTTGTTGCTGTTGTAATTATCATTGTTGTTTGGCAGGCCCAGGCTGGGTTCAAACCCAGCAGCTCCAGCATATGTGGCTGGAACCCTAGATGCTGAGCTACAGGCACCGAGCCTATTTATTTTTATTAAATCATAACTGTGTATACTAATGCATTTATGGGGTACAATGGGCTTATTTGATATACAATGTAAAAAGCTTACATCAAACTTGTTAACATAACTATCTCCTCACTTATTTGTTGTGGTAAGACATTTAAACTTTCCTCTTAATAGTTTTGAAATGTACCATTTCATTATGAAAATTAGGTGAGTTCCCACCAAATACCCTCCCTCCTCCTGCCATCCCTCCTCTTCTCCCCTCTCCCTCCTCTTCCCCTCTTCTTTCTGGACTATAGTTTTGTTTTATCATTCATATGAATGTGTAGGTAATTATATATTGGTTTCATAATTGTTATTTAAACTGAGAAATTCTTTTTATTTTTTTAAATTTATTGTTGGGGATTCATTGAGGGTACAAGAAACCAGGTTACACTGATTGCATTTGTTAGGTAAAGTCCCTCTTACAATCATGTCTTGCCCCCAAATGGTGTGTCACACACCAAGACTCAATCCTCCTCCCTCCTTCCCTCTCTCTGTTCTTCCTTTCCTCACCCCTCCCTCCTTCTTTCTCTCTCTGCTCCCCTTTCCCCCACCCCCACCATGTCATTAATTGTCCTCATATCAAAATTGAGTACATAGGATTCATGCTTCTCCATTCTTGTGATGCTTTACTAAGAATAATGTGTTCCACGTCATTCCATGTTAATACAAAGGCTGTAAAGTCTCCATTTTTTTAATAGCTGAATAGTATTCCATGGTGTACATATACAACAGCTTGTTGATCCATTCCTGGGTTGGGGGTATTTAGGCTATTTCCACATTTTGGTGATTATAAATTGAGCTGCAATAAACAGTCTAGTGCAAGTGTCCTTATGATAAAAGGATTTTTTTTTCCTTCTGGGTAGATGCCCAATAATGGGATTACAGGATCAAATGGGAGGTCTAGCTTGAGTTCTTTGAGGGTTCTCCATACTTCCTTCCAAAAAGGTATTAGTTTGCAGTCCCACCAGCAGTGTAAAAGTATTCCCTTCTCTCCACATCCACACCAGCATCTGCAGTTTTGAGATTTTGTGATGTGAGCCATTCTTGCTGGGGTTAGATGGTATCTCAGGGTGGATTTGATTTGCATTTCTCTAATAATTAGGCATGATGAGCATTTTTCCATATGTTTGCTAGCCATTCTTCTGTCTTCTTTAGAGAAGGTTCTATTCATGTCTCTTGCCCATTGATATATGGGATTGTTGGCTTTTTTCATATGGATTAATTTGAGTTCTCTATAGATCTTAGTTATCAAGCTCTTGTCTGATTCAAAATGTGCAAATATCCTTTCCCATTGTATAAGTTGTCTATTTGCTTTGGTTGCTTTCTCCTTAGCTGTACAGAAGTTTTTCAGTCCCATTTGTTTATCTTTGTTAGTGTTGCAGTTGCCATGGCAGACTTCTTCATGAAGTCTTTCTCTAGGCCAATATCTTCCGGTGTTTTTCCTATGCTTTCTTTGAGGATTTTTATTGTTTCGTGCCTTAAATTTAAGTCCTTGATCTATCTTGAATCAATTTTTGTGAGTGGAGAAAGGTGGGGGTCCAGTTTCAGACTTTTACATGTAGATATCCAGTTCCCCCAGCACCATTTATTGAATAAGGAATCTTTCCCCCAGTGTATGTTTTTGTTTGGTTTATCAAAGATTAGATAGTTGTAAGATATTAGTTTCATTTCCTGGTTCTCTATTCAATTCCAAATGTTTTATGTCTCTATTTTTGTGCCAGTTCCATGTTGTCTTGACCACTATGGCTTTGTAGTACAGCCTAAAACCTAGTATGGTGATGACCTCAGCTTTGTTTTTATCGCTAAGAACTGCCTTAGCTATACGGGTTTTTTTTGGTTCCATACAAAACGCAGAATCATTTTTTCCAAATCTTGAAAGTATGATGTTGGTATTTTAATAGGGATGGCATTGAATAGGTAGATTGCTTTGGAAAGTATAGACATTTTAACAATGTTGATTCTTTGCGGCCATGAGCATGGTATGTTTCCATTTGTTAATATCCTCTGCTATTTCCTTTCTTAGGATTTGATAATTTTCTTCATTGAGGTCCTTCACCTCCTTTGTTAGGTATATTCCTAGGTATTTCATTTTCTTTGAAGCTATGATGAAAGGAGTTGTTTTCTTAATTAGCCTGTCATCTTGACTGTTACTGCCATATACAAAGGCAACTGACTTGTGAACATTGATTTTATATTCTGAGATATTACTGTATTTTTTAATGACTTCCAGGAGTCTTTTAGTTGAGTCTTTGGGGTTCTCTAAGTATAAGATCATATTCTCAGCAAAGAGGGAGAGTTTGACCTCCTCTGCTCCCATTTGGATGCCCTTTATTTCCTTGTCCTGCGTAATTGTATTGGCTAGAACTTCCAGCACTATGTTGAATATTAATGATGACAGAGGACAACCTTGTCTGGTTCCAGTTCTGAGAGGAACAGCTTTCAGTTTTACTCCATTCAGTAAAATATTAGCTGTGGGTTTGTCATAGATAACTTTTTATCAGTTTCAGAAATGTGCCACGTATGCCTATACTCTTTAGTGTTCTAATTAGAAAAGGATGCTGGATTTTATCGAATGGTTTTTCTGCATCTATTGAAAGGATCATACAGTCTTTGTTTTTGGTTCTGTTAATGTGGTGGATAATGTTTACGAACTTGCATATGTTAAGCCAGCCTTGCATCCTTGAGACAAAACCTACTTGATCATGATGTATGACTTTTTTGATGATAAGCTGTAATCTATTGGCTAGGATTTTGTTGAGACTTTTTGCATCTATATTCATGCAAAATTGGTCTGAAATTCTCCTTTTTGGTTGGGTCTTTTCCTGGTTTTGGTATCAGGGTGATGTTTGCTTCATAGAATGTGTTGGGGAAGATTCCTTCCTCCTCAATTCTTTGGAATAATTTCTGGAATACAGGAATAAGCTCTTCCTTGAAGGTTTGATAGAATTCTGGTGTGAAGCCATCAGGACCAGGTCATTTTTTCATTGGAAGATTTTTTATTGTTTCTTTAATCTCAGTGCTTGAAATTGGTCTGTTCAGGAGATCTATTTCTTCCTGGGTAAGTCTAGGGAGAGGGTGTGATTCCAAATATTGATCCATTTCCTTCACATTGTCAAATTTCTGGGCATAGAGTTTCTAGTAGTATTCAGAATGATCTCTTCTATCTCTGTAGCATCTGTTGTTATTTCCCCTTTATTATTTCTGATTGAGGTTACTAGAAATTATGCTTTTCTATTTCTAGTTAGTCTGGCCAATCGTTTACCTATTTTATTTTTTCAAAAAACCAACTCCTTGTTTCATTAATTTTCTGAATGAATCTTTTGTTTTCAATATCATTGATCTCTGATTTAATTTTGGATATTTCTTTTCTTCTGCTGGGTTTAGGCTTAGATTATTCTCCTTTTTCCAATTCCATCAGATGGCTTGTGAGTTTGTTGATGCACTCTCTTTCTGTTTTTCAAATGTAGGCATCTAAAGCGATAAATTTTCCTCTCAAAACTGCTTTTGCAGTATCCCACAGGTTTTGGTAGCTTGTATCTTCATTTTTGTTATGCTCAAGGAAGTTAATGATTTCCTCTTTTATTTCTTCCTGCATCCAACTGTCATTCAACATAAGGTTGTTTAATTTCCATGCCTTTGTGTAAGGTTGAACGTTTTTGTTGGAGGTGAGTTCCATCTTTAGTGCCTTGTGGTCTGAGAAGATACAAGGTAAAATTTCAATTCCTTTGATTCTGTTGAGGTTTGTTTTGTGTCCTGGGATATGATCAATTTTGGAGAATGTTCCATGGGGCGATAAGAAGAATGTATATTCTTTATCTTTTGGATGGAGTGTTCTATATGCGTCTATCAAGCACAGTTGTTCTAAGGTCTCATTTAAGTCCCTTATATGTTTGTTTAATTTCTGTTTAGAGGATCTGTCCAGCTCTGTAAGAGGAGTGTTAAAGTCCCCTGTTATTATGATTTTTTAGGATATCATATTGCTCAGACTGAATAAGGTCTGTTTTAAGAATCTGGGAGCATTTAAATTGGGTGCATAAATATTTATAATTGAAATATCTTCTTATATTTCTCCCTTGACCAATATAAAGTGACCATTTTTGTCTTTTTTGACTTCAGTTGCTTTAAATCCACATGTATCTTAAAATAAGATTGCAACTCCTATTTCTTCTGAATTCCATTTGCCTGAAAAATTGTCTTCCAACCCTTAACTCAGAGTTTTAATTTGTCTTTTGAAGCTAGGTGTGTTTCCTGCAGATAGCAAATGGACAGCTTGTGTTTTTTAATCCAGTCAGCCAATCTGTACCTCTTCATGGGGGAATTCAAGCCATTAACATTTATTGAGATAATTGGTAAGTGTAGTAGTGTTCCATTCATCTTATTTTGTGAGAGTCCATTCCTTAGTTTTATCTTTTGCATCAGTGTGGAAATTAGGTTCTGTCTTCTAATTTCTGAGTTCTTACTTTGCTATTGATCCATTGTGATGGTCAGTGTGTAGAACAGGTTGAGATATTTCCTGTAGAGCTGGTCTTGTGGTGAACTGCTTCAATGTTTGTATATCGGTAAATGATTTGATTTCTCTGTCAATTTTAAAGCTTAGCTTAGCAGGATATAGAATTCTGGGCTGGAAATTGTTCTGTTTAAGTAGATTAAAGGTAGATGATCATTGTCTTCTGGCTTGGAAGTTTAATTAGAGAAGTCTGATGTCACCCTGATGGATTTGCCCCCATACGTCAACTGGCACTTACTCCTGGCCCCTTGAAGAATCCTTTCTTTTGTCTAGACTCTGGACAGGTTCATCACAATGTGTCTTGGAGAACCTCTGTTGGAGTTGTGGTGACCTGGGGTCTGATATCCCTCTGAGAGGAGTGTGTCAGAATCTTTGGTGATATTTGGGAAATTTTTCATTTATAATATTCTGTAGTATAGCTTCCATTCTTCTGGGGCATTCTTCTTCCCTTTCTGGGATACCTATACCTCGTATGTTTGAATGCTTCATAAAGTCCCATAATTCTGTCAGTGAACGTCTGCTTTCTCTTTCTGTTTTTCTGCCTCTTTATCTATCTGAGTTATCTCAAGAGCTTTATCCTCTACCTCTGAGATTCTTTCTTCTGCATGTTCTAATCCGTTGTTGATACTTTCTATTGCATTTTTAATTTCTCTAATTGACTGTTTCAGTTCCTTGAGCTCTGCTATATCCTTTCTATATTCTTCATATCGTTCATCTCTTATTTGATTCTGTTTTTGGATTTCCTTTTGGTTATTTTCCACTTTATCAGCAGTTTCCTTCATTGTTTCCATCATCTGTATTCTAAATTACCTTTCTGTCATTTCTAACATTTCTTTATAGGTGGAATCCTCTGCAGTAGCTGCCTCACAGTCCCTTGGGGGTGTTGCTCTGGACTGGTTTTTCATGTTGTGGGGATTTTTCTACTGATTCTTCCTCATGAGTGATTTCTTTTATCTGTTTCCTTGCCCTAATTTTCCTTTCACTTCCTCTTGCTCTTTAAGTTACTGTGCCTCTGGACTAGGATTTCAATGAGTCTTAAAAACAAAGATGAAGTCTCACCTTCCTATTGCCTTTCTCATTAGTTTCTTCCAAAGGAAAGTATTAACTGACATTTTTCTTCACAAAGAATCCCCTCATAACATTGTGTAGCCTCTTCCTGTGAGATTCTTCCGCCAAGTAGAAGGCCCTTCTTCAGTAGACAGCCTACACACTTGAAGAGCAATGCAATAGCCACTCCCCGTCTAGGATCTCGTCATTTAGTATTATTATGTGTGCATCACAGCACTTTTCCTCCAGTCCTCAAAGTTGATAACTGATTTTGCAGGACTTTTTTGTATACCATGAAGCAATAAATAGAAAGAATAGGCCCGTCTGGGCGGCGCCTGTGGCTCAAAGGAGTAGGGCTCTGGCCCCATATTCTGGAGGTGGCAGGTTCAAACCCAGTCCTGGCCAAAAAAAAAAAGAATAGGCCTGTGGCGGAGGGATCTCTCACTTACTCTCTGTGTACTTTAACCTAATGGGGCTAAACAGAGATATTCTTGATCAGGTTAAACATACTATGAGTAGAAGATCGCTTTCCCTAGGAAATAAGCTGGAAAGAGTCTTTGGAGAATAGTCTCACTGAAAGTTAGCTTTCTCCAGATTTTGGTAGTTTCCTTAATTATTCCATAATTCCTTAGCACCCTAGCTATATTCTTCCCCTACCCCCTGGCCGTATTCTGATGTCATGGTCTTCCTGTTGCCTTGTCTTTTCTCCTCCCCCACCCTGCAAAGTTTGGCAAGCTTTCCTTTGTTTCTTTGATACAAACTGAAAGGTGCCTTTGATTTTATCTGCCTATTGAATACAAGATGTCATCTCAGAATTACACAGGGATTCAAGTAGGTATTCAAACAGTCAGAGCTTTCTCTTGGGTTTTTGCTCATTTTGCTGGAGAACAGCAACTTATATCAGCTGGTTTTTACCTATGTTTTACAGAGATTGATGGATATTTCCTTCAAAATTGAAATTTACAGCACTGCTTATTATAGTTCTCCAATTATAGGCTGGTCCCTCTGTAGGCAACACTCCACAGAAGCGGGAATTTCCCCTGACATGAGGACAATTGCTAATGACAGCCAGGTAATCTGGAGAGTACTGAAGATCTTCAGATGAATGTTTCCGCAGTACCCCAAAAGCATCTTCGCATGCTTGACCTAGCTTATCTTGTTCAACATAAGCCATGCTTTGTTAATGAACTGCTGATTCTATCCCTCAGTGCCCAATCTGGTGGCTGCCTGTACAAGGTAGAAACAATCTTCCCCTCCTCTGAAATATGTGTCTGTATCCCCCTCCCCACTTTAATTTTGTTAAAGCAGTTTCGAGTTGGGTTTCTGTCACCTGCAACTGAGAAATCCCTAAGCAATATAGTAATTTGTCACTGGGAATGAGATAATTTAAATAAACAGTCCCTAAAATATGAAAATGTCTGAGATAATGTAGGCTGCAAAGCAGAGAGGAGCCACCTATTCCTAGATAATTATTTTAAAATGTTTGTCACGTGGTAGCAATGCAACTGGCTATCCTTATGGTTTCTTAAATCTTAGGACTCAGCCCCAGGAAAAATAGTAAGACACAGACCATTAATTGTGGTCTTAAATAATATTCTACAGGAAAAGGCAATGTTTACTCCAAGATACGCTATCTAAAAGCAAGAAGAAATAATGGAACTTAGTTTTCTGGGGAAAAATCCTTTTATGACGATAGCTTACAATACTTGGTGGCTGAGAGTCAGGACTAGAAAAGACCAAATTTTGTGTTCTAGGATAAAATTTGTGAGAACAAAAGCAAAGAAATGGAGAAATACCATACTAAAATGTTGGGAATGAAATTAAAGAGGACACAAAAGAAATGGAAATATATTCCATGCTCATGGATTCGAAGAGTTGACATCTTTTTAATTTAAAAAAAAATTGTATTTACTTAGAAGCATTCAGAATGTCAACAAAACAGCTGCAACTTTTTTTTTTTGTAATTACAGAGTGGTATTCAGTTAACAGAACACTGTACAGTTTAAAAACAGAACAACCATTATTTCATATAAGCTGCATCAGAGACAACTGAAAATGAAAAACTACCATCCCCATATATAACTAATTTGTGCTATGCACCAAGAACCTGCTTTAAATTTCCATGCCAATTTACAACACCCATACAGTATCAGGCAAGGTTAGTGGCTATTGAAAATATCACCAGGACAGGGCTTTCTAAAGACACATACAGTACTGTGTGTTAACTATACAAAAAAAAGACACTGTTCAGTTTAAAAACAAATCTTACACAGTCTTACATGTCAATTTTTTTCTTTAAAAAGAGTGAGTTGTGTACAGGGGGGTTAAATGCTTTACAGATAAGGAAAAAAACTACACCAGAACTAACTTATTCATCATCATCTTCTTCTTCTTCCTCCTCTTCCTTCTTTTTCTTGCTTTTTTTAGCCCTGATGGCTCCCTTTTTGCTGCATCAGGCTTTCCTTAAGCTTGGTATGCAGCAATATCCTTTTCTTATTTTTTCTCCAGCTTTGCATCCTTCTTTTCATAAGGCCACTTGTCACCCACAGCAGTGTTATTCCACATCTCTCCCAGCCTCTTTGTGACATCACCAATGGATAGGCCAGGATGTTCCCCTTTGATTTTTGGGCAATACTCAGAACAGAACAAGAAAAAGGCCAAAGGAAGCTTCTTGGGTGCATTGGGATCCTTCTTTTCTGTTTCCCCTTTAGGAAGGGATATAGATTTTCCTTTCTCTTTTATATGGGTCTTGCCTGCCTCTGCCATATCTTCAAATGTTCCTTTCTCTTTAGCAGACATCGTCTTTCACCTCTCTGAGCACTTCTTAGAAAACTCTGAGAAGTTGACTGAAGCATCTGGGTGCTTCTTCTTGTGCTCCTCCCAACAAGTTTGCACAAAAAATGCATATGATGACATTTTGCCTCTCAGCTTCTTAGGATCTCCTTTGCCCATGTTTAGTTATTTTTCCTCAGTGAGGCAGAGTCGCCCAGTGCCCATCCAGCCCTCACTTGCCCCAGTGCTGTCTCTATGGAGCTCAATGTACTACAATGACTGTGTCTGGAAGAGTTGATACTGTCAAAATGACAATACTGCCCAAAATAATTTACATATCCAATGCAATCTCTATCAAAATGCCAATGATATTCTTCACCAAAATAGAAAAAAAAAACCCTATAATTTATATAGAATCCCCAAAGACTCTGAATAATAAAAGCAATTCCTGAGCAAAAAGAACAAAGCTGGACTTTAGAATTTGCTACAAAGCTATAGCTAAGCAGCATGGTACTGGTATAAAAACAGACACATAGACAATGGAACAGAATAGAGAACTCAGATACAAATCCATGCATTTACAGCCAACTCATTTTTGGCAAAGGTGTCAAGAACAAAAAATGGGGAATTGACAGTCTTTTCAATAAATGGTGCTGAGAAAACTAGATATATGTAGAAGGATGAAACTAGACCCCCTTTTCTCATCAAATATAAAACCAAATCAAAATGGATTAAAGACTTAAAACTAAAACCCAAAGCTATAAACTATGAAACTGCTAGAAGAAAACATTGGGCAAATGCTGTAGGACATTGAGTGGGCAAAAATATTTTGTGTAAAACCTCAAAAGCACAAGTAACCAAAGCAAAAATGGACAAATGGGATCACATCTAGCTGAAAAGCTTCTGCATAGTAAGCAAAACAATTAACAAAGTGAAGAAACAACTCACAGAATGGGAGAAAATATTTGCAAACTTTCCATTTGATAAGGGATTAACAACCAGAATACATAAGGAGCTCAAACAACTCAACAGCAAAAAAAGAAAAAAAAATCAAACGACACAATTTAAACATGAGCAAAAGATCTGAATAAACATTTCTCAAAAGACCTACAAACGGCCAATAGGTATATGGAAAAAAAGTTCAACATCACTAATCATTAGAGAAACACAAATCAAAACCACAAAGAGAGATCATCTTACCCCAGTTAAAATGGCTTTTATCAAAAACACAGGAGCAATAGCAGATGTTGGTGAGGATACAGAGAAAGGGGAATCCTCATATACTACTGGTAGGAATGTAAACTAGTATAGTCACTATGGAAAATAGCATGGTGATTCCTAAAAAAACTAAAAATAGAACTACTATGTTGTCCACCAATTCTACTACTAGGTATATAGTATATCAAAAAGAAAGAAAATCAATATGTTGAGGAAATATTTGCCCTCCCCCCATGTTTATTGTAGCACTATTCACAATAGCCAAAATATGAAACCACCTTAAGTGCCCATCAATGTAAAAATGGATAAAGAAAATATAGTATATATACACACAATGGAACATGATTCAGCCATAAATCCTGTCACTTATAGCAACATAAATAGAACTGAAAGTTACTATATTAAGTGAAATAAGCCAGGTACAGAAAGACAAATATCATGTGTTTTTACTCATATGTAGGAGTTATTAATAAAAAGGTGGATTTCATGAATATAAAGATTAGATTGGTGGTTATCAGAAGCCAGCAAGGGTGGTGATGGCAAGGACACATTCATCAGTGGGTACAAACATATGGTCTGATAAAAGAAATTAGACCTTGTGTTTGATAGCTCAGTAGAGTGTCTACAGTTTGTAATAATCTATTATACAGTTAAAAATAACTAGAAGAGAATAACTCAAATGTTTTTAGCATAAAGAAAAGACAACAATTTAAGGAAACAGATATTCCAAGTACACTGATTTGATCCTTACAAATTATATGAATGTATTAAATTATCACAGGTACCCTCAAAATTATGTACATCCATTATGTATCAATTTAAAAATTATTGAAAAATAAAAATACATAAATAAATAAATAACAGATAAATACTGGTCTTAGAAAAACCAGAAAATTTGGAAAGCCTGACTCTCTTTCAAATAGTAACATCTCCATTGTAAAAATGTATCCAGTAGGTTATGATCTTGGAGGACCTATGCTACAGGGCTTCATTTTTCCTATCAAGTGTTTTACATTGTTTAAAGCAGAGGTCAAAGTGAGAGCACTAATCTGGGGGATGGGGAAAAGCCAGAATAGATTGCTGGTAAGAAATAGAAACCACAAGAGGAGGATCAAGAGTCAAGGTCTAGATTTAGACAAGATCTCTAAATTTGGTTATTATGATATAGAATTGAGTCATGTCAACTGAAGTTTTAAATATTTCCCAAAACTCCAAGCCTGGAAATAAGTACCAGTCTTTGTTCATTCCTTAGGAAAATATTCAGGCTATTAAAATAGGTAGCTCCCAGAGATTCTCTTTGCATCTCTCGTAGTGTAATCATGGAGGACTTGGGACAAGTCTTTGTTGCGGTAGGTAGATATCTTTTTGAAGAAACATAGTTCAGTTACTTTTTAATCTGGTAGAAGAGGTAGAAGGAAAAAAATATTACAGGCGTTTTTGAAACTATATGTTTCCTTCTACTCAAGGTAGAAGGAAAAAAAATTAGAGGCATTTTTGAAACTATATGTAAGATTAGGATAGTATGTGAGTGTATATATACCAAAGAGATAAGGGGTAGAATGGGGTAAAAATCTGTTATTTTTGACTATTGTAGCACTCATTTTCAATTGTCTTTTCATATCTAAACTCCCCTTTTCAGCAAGGAACCTCTTTCCTGTGTTTAGGCTAGGGCCAACACTGACTTACTGACTTGGCATGATGATATCTTCAGTGAGTACATGACCCATACTCAGCAAATCATGATAGTCATGTCATTGGATACCAAATCACATCAGGATAGATTAAAGACTTAAATGTAAGGTCTGACACTTTTAAAATACTAGAAGAAAACTTAGTCATGAGCCACCACGCCTGGCCATTTGCAAAATGTTTTACACGAACACACCAAACTCTACTCGCAATAAGCCAAAAGGTAAAAATAATCTAATTGTCAATCGATGGATGAACAGATGAACAAAATATATTTTTTCATACCATAAAATTTAGTGTTATTCAACTATAAAAAGAAATGAATGATACTACAACACAACTGAACCTCAAAAGCATTATACCTAGTAAAAGAAGCCAGATACCAAAAACCACCAATCAAATGATTCCATTAATAGGAAATGTCCAGAATAGGCAAATGAATAGAGACAATACAGATTAATGCTGTCCAGGTGCTGGGAAGTAGGGGAAATGGGGAGGGACTGCTTAATTAGTATATCTCCATTTAAGGTGGTAAAAACATTCTGGAACTAGATAATGATGATGGTTATACAACATAGTAAATGTGCTTAGTGCCACTGAATTGTACACTTTAAAATAGCAAATATTTTACCACAACTAAAAAATGTAAAAGGTCTTGACTAATCTAAGACCACTCTGTACCATCTAGTCTTGGCCTAGGATTTTTCAGAGCTGCTGCTAAGTGGGAATTAATCAATAAAAGTAGTAATAGCTATGATTTTAGAATCTCTTTTAATGAGTCACAAACTATCCTAAGTATTTTAAATATTGTAATAAGTGCTTTGTGAAGCAAAAGCTCTTTTTTAATAGTGAAAGTGATACTTTACAGGTTTGTTAGCCATTTTCTAGGAAGAAAGTTTTAAAATACCTTGGAATAGCCTTTTGTTAATTTGGGGAAGTACACAGTGTGGTCATGTAGTTACACAAAACTAAAGGAAGAACTTTCCCATTGTTCTGGAGCAAAAAAAAAAAAAAAAAGTAGCAGGATTTTGGGGGGAATGGTGAGAAGCTTCTTGGGGGTGGAGAGTTTAAGTGCTTGTCCACAAAAAGAACCCAAACGTGTAAAATAATTTAAAGAGGTTTATTCAGAGCTGAAAATGTGTGATCATGGCCCAAGAAGATAGCCATGCCCAAGAAGCCATGAGCAAGTGATCTTGCCATGCTTGGGTTACAGTTTGGTTTTATACATTTCAGGGAGATAGAATGACACATAATGTCATAAATCAATATGCAGAAGGCATTGAACCAAAAAGACAGGACATCTCAAAGTGGGGAATTACAGTTTATAGGTGGATCTAAAGATACTTTGATTTGTAATTGGTTAAAGAAATGAAGCTTTATCTAAAGGTTAAGAATGTTTTGAGCTAAGATAAGGAAGTCTATTAATCAGATACAAACCACCAGACATACACTCAGACTCAAGTCATCTGTTAAGTAGTCCTGATAATGAATTGCAAAGGGTATCCCCGAGAAGGGAGGGGAGCATGACAAGGCACGTTTGACCTCCCTTCTGAGTGGCCAGAAACTCAACTTGGGAGTATTTCTGGGGTCCCCTTGGCCTAGAGGGAGGAGTCAAACAAGTGTTCAAACAAAAACATTTATATTTGATTGTTTACAAAATGTTTTACACAAACACAGGAGCTCTACCCACTTCCATTCAGTTGTCTAAGGAACTTAATATTTTATTTTAGTTCACATGCTCTTGGTAGAAAAAAAGTAGGTGGTATTCCTTTATATCATCTATTACCCAAAAGAAACCATAAAAAGACAGGAGGTCTGGAACCTTGGTCTGGGGTCAACAGAAGGTTACAGGTTAACTAAGTTACTATAGGAGAGAGTTTTTTCTGTATCTCATGCTTGCACTACCCCTGATCTGAGAACCTTGATGCTGTGAGCTTTCCTCGTGGAAATTAGGCTGCCTACACATGTGACCTGAAGGGATTCTAACACTTGTATGGGTTGGACCACAATTGAAAGTAATATTGAAGAAAAGAGGTGTCACACCCTAAGGAATTACTGACTTGGATGTTGAGGTCATTCCTGGAACAGGGCCAAGCTTTAAATAAGGTTCTAGCCTTCCTGTTTTCACCAGCATCTCCAGGATGTGAGTGTGACAGTGTAGTGCTAATGGAAAAAAATTCAAACTCTATAAAATAATTGAAAGAGGTTTATTCAAGCCAAGCATGTGTGACCCAGCTGGGACTACATGTTTTCAAGAGGTTCTGAGAAAATGTGCCTGTGATAGTGAGGTTACAGTTTGGGTTTGCACAATTATGGAGATAGAAATTACACAGAAGATCATAAGTCAGTATGTGGAAGGCATACATTAGTTTGTCCCAAAAAGGCAGGACATCTGGGGTGGGGTGGGGGTGGGGTGTGTGTGTTACAGGTTCTTTGATTTGTAACTAGTTAAAGAAGTGAAGCTTTGCATAAAGGCCTGCAGGTGTGGTTTAGCTTTGTCTTGCATGGACTCAGGCCTGTTAATGATTTAGTATGTTATTGTAACAAAAAGTAACTTCAAAAGGGAGGGAGCATGACAAGGCACATCTTTCTCCTCTTGGCTGGCAGCTCAGCTTTAAGGTTTTTCTTAGGTCCCCTTGGCAGAGAATATCCATTCATGTCTGAGTAACTTAAAATTTTATTTTAGTTCACAGGATCACAGGGGCATTTAGAGGAATGATCAGCCTTTCTGGTTTCTTCTCCTTAAAGGCACTTTCAAGAAAGGTAAAAGGCCACAGCATAGAAGTGAAAGAAGAAGTAAAAAAGCGAAATGACTTGGACTTTTTAACTTGAGGCTATAAAGGGGTAAAATTACAGCAGAAAAAATTACTGCTGTAGAGCAGTGCCTGTGGTACTAAGGAGTAGGGCACTAGCCCCCCCATATGCCAGAGGTGGTGGTTCAAACCTAGCCCTGGCCAAAAACTGCAAAAAAAAAAAAAATTACTGCTGTAGACTGATTATCAGGAGACAGCTGTGAGATGTTAAGGTGTTTGTCTTTCCTTTGTTTTTGTTTTTGTTTTTTTCCTCCTAGAAACTTTTATCAGTTTCTTCTGGAATATAGCCTGGCCAGACTGGTCTGGTGAATGTAAAGGAAGAAGATTTACATTTTCTTTGTGTCTTCTCAGCTCTTTACAGATGCTGTGAAAAGATATCCATGGGCGGTTAATTTCCAAAGACAGAAAGTTAAGATCCCTGCCGTTAATCTTAGAGACAGTGAGACAGATAGTTTATTTTTCTCTGATAGGTAGTTTGTTAGCGAAGCTGTGCTATCATTCCCTCTCTCTTTGATTAGAATTAATATCCTTATTAATGAACTCAGAAACTGGGGAGTTGGATGGAGGTTTGTTATTCTATAGCTGCTTAGGGTTACAGTGATGTCCCTATCTGAGAGTCCATTTGAGAATCATTAAAGGCAAAGAGTTGAAAACGGATGGTCTTAAGAGCGACAGTAGAGACAGGATGGGAGTTTCTTTGGATAAAAACAGCTAGGGCTTGAATTCAGTTTTGCATGAATGTTACTAGATAGCAGAACATGCAGGGTCTGAAAATGAGTACCAAAAGCAGAGCCAGTAGGGATCCTAAAAGAGGTGTTGGTAACCAAGAGAACTATAGCCACACATGCAGTTTAAAATCCCACCAGTCAAAGCCATCAGAAGTTGCCAGTTCATGAAGTGTATAAGCCCATTTTAGAATATCTTGAAGGTTAGTTTGTATCTTCTTTGATTAACAAAGAAACAACAGCACATTTGCCTCCTTGGATAACAGTTGAAATATCAAGAGTTTGTCTATTCTGTAAGGCACCCCCTGTCAAGGAATTTATTTGCTGCCATAAAATAGTAATTTCTTGGGCTGTTTCTATGGCTACTTGGCTTATTTCTAAAAACAGTCTTTTAGTCTAAAGACCAAAGTCTTTGCAGTGCCAGCAATAAGTCCATATATTAGTCCAGTTATTGTAAAGGATGACAAAGGCACATCATGCTTGGTTTGGGGGCATGGGGAATAAGTGGTGAAATACATAGTGTCATAGAAAAGAGTAAGGTTGGGAATGATGTATGCCTGAGTACAAGTTCCTGTCCAGTTTGCTGTGAATCAAATAAACATTTGATTGCTATGAATCAAATAAGCATTTGATTCACAGAGAAAGTAAGTTTGATGTGGGGGGTTTAGAGAATTATTGAAATAAGACATTCTACGGTGGGTGCTAACCTGTTTTATGCATAAGTAGAAGCTAAAGCCATTCAGCCAATGAGAGTAGCATGAGGTATACTTAGGAACAATGAAGAAGTTGTATGCCCAATTAAAGAAAGGAATATGCCAGAGATGGTGGTTCCATCTCATCCCATAGGCCTGAGGGCTGTTCAGTTTCTGACAGCTCTGGTAGTTGATATTACTAGTTTGGAATAATATGTTATATCCCTTGTAGGGGCATGATTGAGGGGGTGAGGGACAAACGCTGGTTCCAGAATAGCTTATTTGTATTCAGTGTGTAGTGTAGACATTGTGGGGGTTAGGAAAGTATTTATTATGAAAAGGGACTCAAGTGGGTAGTGTAGTAGGTAAATAGGTAGAACATGGTTAATAGATATATAGAAAGTGTGACTGCAAGCTGAAGAGCTATCGGAAAACTTTACCATGAAAAAAATGTAGCTAAGATGAACTGATTAGATACTGGAAAGCTTGCTGTGCAAGTGGAACTGAAATGAGTATTGCTCCCTGGAGATTAAGGTTAGCTTTGTTATACAGAGGGCTTAAGGGGAGATGGTGTATTTTCAGTTGAACTTCTGTGTTCATAGGCCAACCCAAGCAAGCAGAAAAAGAGGGAATTACTACGACTAACTGATTCCATGCAAGAGGTGGGACAGGAATAGTGAAAAGCCCCTTTTGTGGAGAAATACTGGCACATGCCCAATAATTTGTGTAGGATCTGGAGGAGTCCACAGCTTTAACAAGTTGAAGAGCCTCTTGGCCTGTGAGCAAATAGGGATGTTGTAGAATTCCAGGGTGAGGAAATACAGAAAGTAGAGCGATTATTTAGGTCCTCTGCAGTGGCAAAAGGGGGATAGGCCTCATACATAAGTTGGGTAGGAGTAGAAGAAGGAGGATAATGGCAGAAAGAAGCCTTATATACCATAGCATATTGCTGAAACTCATGATATGAGTGAGGGCTTCTGTGAATGAATTGGAACCTGGTATTGAAGAGGCAGCAGTAACTCCATTGTTTTTCTTTTCTCTCTTTTTTTAGATTAGTAATAATAATTATAAAAAGGAATAACAAAGAACTAAGGAAGGGGAGAAGGCAAAGGGAAGTGGGGCAGGGACCACAAGAAGCTCCACAGCAGGCACAGGCTGTAAATCAGGTAAACAGCCCAAGTAGCAATGACCAATCAGAAGTTCACACACCACTAACCCCAGTGGAGACCCCAACCACAGAAAGACAGTTGACCTGTCAGAACCCCAGGCCTCCCCAATGACCAATAGGTTATCGGACACTGACTTCTTCCCCAGCCACCTTCCTTAGCATTTTATTGCAACCCATAGTACCCTGCGAGAAAGTGTATAAAAGCTTCCCTGACCATTGTTTCGGGGCCACTCTCTTATATTGGGTCCTAACAGTATCAATGATAAGCTGGCAGGTGTAGGATGGTGTATTTCCAGGGAGTTTGTAATGGGAGCAGGTAGGTTCCTCTAGAGCAGTGGTTCTTAACCTTCCTAATGCCGTGACCCTTATGGGTCCCCATAAAGTTGGGGGTCCTCACAATATTAGGATTTATATTAAAGGGTCATGGCATTAGGAAGGTTGAGAACCACTGCTCTAGAGAATCAGCAGATTTGAGTCAAGAGAAATTAATCCAGAACAAGATTCCCATAAGTTTAGCTGCAGTTGGTGTAGTAAAAATTATTTGAAAAGGACCCTTCTACGAAGGTTAGAGGGGTCCAGTTTATCCTTTATTTAAAGGGAGACCTTTAAGTAAAATACAGTCTCCATGCTGTAAATGTTGCAGTCATTTTAAATCAAGAGGTTGAATTTGAGGTTGATGAAGGTGGGTATCTGCATATTCCTGAAGGATTTGTCGGGTGTGCTCCACTGCTACCAAGTAAGTGCCAAGTGGAGGTGGGGAAATTGAGGTGAAAGACTGCAGGAGGACTGAACATCCATACCTAAGTTCAAAGAGGCTAAAAAACAATGGCACCTTAGAGGCCATGTGTAGCCTAAAAAGGGCAAGGAGAAGGAGATTTGGCCAACTTTTGGCATAGTTCAAAGTACAATTTTGTAAGGTACTGTTTAAGAGTCAAGTGAGTCTTTTCTGTCTTCCCAGCAGATTGGGGATGATAGGATGAGGGTGATAGGAAGAGATACCCAGAGTTCCTGAGACCTGTTGAGTCATAAAAGTGGGGCCATTATCACTCTGGAGAGAAGTCAGGTGCCCAAAGTTGGGAAGTATCTCTCAAAGAAGAACTCAGGTGATATCTGAGGCTTGGTCTGTTTTAGTGGAAAAAGCTTCTAACCAACCCAAAAATGTATCTAGTAAGGTTAGATGACATTTAAGTCCCTTGTGGGGAGGCATATGTCTCAAGTCTAACTGCCAATGTTGTCCAAGGAGATGACCTCAGAGCTGATGAGTGAAAAGAGAAGGAGGAGGCTTAGGTGGCCCTGGGGCTGACTTGTCAACAAATTTAATAGTCCCTAGTGATTTTTTTTTCATCTTTATTCTAAGTTTTAACAATTAAAGAGTGAAAAGAGTGAGTACAGGAGGGTTTTCAAGGATTGACTTATTATGCAAATTGAGTTTGAATATGGTGAAGGTAAAATAAATTAGCCTTTCGAAAAAAGCCAGGGTCCATTCCAAATAACCTCTGCTTATAGAAGTTGGGTGGTTTCTTCAGCAGAGTAGTTTGGGGACAGGGTTTGGAAGGAAAGTGCTTGATTTGCTGGAAAAGGAAGCATCACTGCCCTTTCAGCCTCCCTATCTGCTCTATCATTTCCCAGGCCCTAAAGAGCCTGAGAGGATTGGCGTACTTTGTAGTGGATAATGGCTATTTGTTTGGGCAATTGAGCTGCCAATATGAATTGTATGATGAGGTTAGCATGTTGACACAAGTGCCTTGAGCAATGATATGTCTCTGTTTATTCCAAATAGTTGTGGGACAGTGCAGGATATGATAAGTATACCTAGAGGTCAGTGTAATTGTTAAGTCTTTGCCTAGTTGTAAGGGCCTAATCAGGGTAATTAGCTCTGCCTCATGAGCAGAGGTGCCAGATAGTAAAGGAGCACTCTACTTATGAATAGTGGTGATAACAGCGCATCTTGCCTTGGGATGGCCATCTCAAACACAGCTACTCCCATCAATATACCAGTTATTGCTTGGCGCCTGTGGCTCAAGTGGCTAAGGCACCAGCCACATACACCTAAGGTGGCGGGTTCGAATCCCCAGCCCGTACCTGCCAAACAACAATGATGGCTGCAACCAAAAAAAAATAGCCAGGCGTTATGGTGGGCGCCTGTGGTCCCAGCTACTTGGGAGGCTGAGGCAGGAGACTCACTTGAGCCCAGGAGTTGGAGGTTGCTGTGAGCTGTGATGCCACAGCACTCT
>CAUYTI010057889.1:0-24087 GCA_963575145.1 Galago senegalensis
AAAAAATAGCCAGGCGTTGTGGCGGGCACCTGTAGTTCCAGCTACTTGGGAGGCTGAGGTAAGAGATTGCTTAAGCCCAGGAGTTTGAGATTGCTGTGAGCTGTGACGCTACAGCACTCTACCGAGGGCAACATAGTGAGACTATCTCAAAAATAAAATAAAAAATTAAAAAATAAATAAATAAATAATCTTCATTGTCAATTTGTTTTTGGAGCAAGTGGAAGAATGCAGTGTGTCTAATTTCTTATTACTAAAATGTTTAAGTGTCTGATCTGCTACACTTATTTCTACCTTCATGTTCTAGTGGAAGAACTTAGTAAAATCAAAAATCTGTAATATTTTTTACTTGCTTTCTTATTGATAGCAACTGAGAATTTTTTTTTTTTTTTTTTGATACGGAGCCTCAAGCTATCCCCCTGGGTAGAGTGCCATGACATCACTCTCACAGCAACCTCCAACTCCTGGGCTCAAGCGAGTCTCCTGCCTCAGCCTCCCAAGTGGCTGGGACTACAGGCGTCCGCCACAACACCAGGCCACTTTTTGGTTGCAGCCATCATTGTTGTGTGGTGGGCCCGGGCTGGGGATTCAAACCCGCCACCTTAGGTGTACGTGGCTGGCGCCTTAGCCGCTTGAGCCACAGGCGCCGAGCCTGAGAATTTTTTTAATTGCAGACCAGTTTTCAAAATCTAAACACTTCTTCTGCTTGCCAATCCTTGGCCAGCTCTGATTTGTATCACCAGTAGGCTAAACAGCATATAATTTGGGGTCACTGTGTCCTATATAGATCAAGATATTCTGTATATCATGCCTTTAAAGAATGGACTTTTATGTGCCAGGTGTGGTGGCTCATGCCTGTAATTCCAGCAATCTGGGAGGCCAAAGTGGGTGGACTGCCTGAGCTCGCAGGTTTGAGAGCAGCCTGAGCCAGAGTGAAACCTCATCTCTAAAGGTTTTTTTTTTTTTTAATAGAGATAGAGTCTCACTTTATCGTCCTCAGTAGAGTGCTGTAGTGTCACAGCTCATAGCAACCTCCAACTCCTGGGCTTAGGCAATTGTCTTGCCTTAGCCTCCTGAGTAGCTGGGACAACAGGTACCCACCACAAGGCCCAGCTATTTTTTGTTGTTGTAGTTTGGCCAGGGCTGGGTTTGAACCCACCACCTTTGGTATGGCACCCCAGAGCCACAGGTGCGGCCCAATAAAGGTTGTTATTTAGAGCTTATAACTCTATTGCCAGCGTCTTGTATTATGATGTCATTCTGCTAAAGATTGCAAGTTCCTAGAGGACTAGATTGCTTTAGGCTGATTTTGTTTCCTAGCTTGCAAAAAAGTAACTTATATTCAAAAATTAACATGTTAAATCCCCCCCTCCAAATTGTCCTTATTTCTGTAAATCAGTTAGTTAATTTCCCTCCCTCTGATTCTCTGTTCTATTATTTTTTCTTGAAATAGTCTTACTTTGTCTCCCTCGGTAGAGTGCCATGGCGTCACAGTTTATAGCAACCTCAAACTCTTGGGCTTAATCTATTCTCTTGCTTCAGTCTCCAAAGTAGCTGGGACTGCAGGTGCCTGCCACAGTGCCTGGCTATTTTTTGGTTGCCAGTTGTTATTGTTGTTTAGCAGGCCTGGCTGGGTTCAAACCTGCCAACCTCAGTACATGTGGCTGGCACCTATTTTTATATTTTTATCTATTATTACTGTGTTTAGAAAAGAGGGAGTATATCAAAACTAACTTCTTTTAAAGTCACTTTTGTATAAAGAAAAAAATCGAGTGACTCTGAAGCAAGATAGCTTTATTTATTTATGCCACCTTCCCATATCCCAAACTCTGTAGAGGCCTGGGATGGGCTAGAACTCGCCAGCCTCAGTGTATGTGGCTGGTGCCCTACTCATTGGCTATAGGCGCTGAGGCATAGTTATTTATTTTTTTTGAGACAGAGTTTCATTTGTTGCCCTCGGTAGAGTACCCTGGCATCACAGCTCATAGCAACCTCAAACTCTTGGGCTTAAGCGATTCTTTTGCCTCATCCTCCCACGTAGCTGGGACTACAGGCGCCCACCACAACGCCTGGTTGTAGTTGTCATTATTGTTTGGCAGGCCTGGGCTGGATTTGAACCTGCCAGCTCTGGTGTATGTGGCTGGCACCCTAGCCACCGAGCTACAGGTGCTGAGCCCATAGCCATCCTATTTAAACAGAAACCCCACTCCCTGAGGACTTCCTGTACCTAGGCCTATTCTGCTCTGTATTTCTATGACCATCTGACACACTACATATACACACATAGTAGAACCTCTGTAAGTTGACTGCCCAAGGAACTGTAACAAACTGGTTGACATATGGAGGTGGTCAACATAAGTTCTACTGAGTGTATGTCTGGTCTATGAAAATTATGTCAACTTAAGGAGGTGGTCAACTATTGAGGTTCTACTGATCTTTCTATATATGTAGACACACACACATAGATAAAACTTGTTTACTGTCTGTTTTCCCATGCTAGAAAGTAAGCCCTATTAGGACAGGGGCTTTTGTTTTGGTTTACTTTTATACCTAGAACACTGCTTATCTTATATTAGAGGTGCCATAATTATCTATAGATTAAATGTTAATATAAATAAAATCTCTGGGTTGGTAGAATGAGCTTTCACACCTGGCTCATCAGTACATTTTTTTTTTTTTTTTTTTTGAGACAGAGCCGCAAGCTGTCCCCCTGGGTAGAGTACTGTGGCATCACAACTCATAGCAACCTCCAACTCCTGGGCTCAAACGAGTCTCTTGCCTCTGCCTCCCAAGTAGCTGGGACTACAGGCGCCCGCCACAGCGCCCGGCTATTTTTTGGTTGCAGCCATCGTTGTTTGGCGGGCCCGGGCTGGATTTGAACCCGCCACCTTAGGTGTGTATGTGGCTGGTGCCTTAGCCGATTGAGCCACAGGCGCTGAGCCTCATCAGTACATTTTTGATGGATAAATTAAAAGGACAAAGGATATAAATTTTTCAGTGGTTCTTAACAGGTAGTACCAAACAGCTTCTAATCCAAATTTAAATAGCGCCTGGACTCCCCAGGCCTGTAATTACTAGAAGCCACAAGAAGAGTGGAGGATCAAGCACTTACTTGCTGAGCTGGTAGTCAGTGCCTCTGACAAACTTGAGCTTCTCCAAGGGTACACCAATGCTCTCCAGCATTGCTTTGATCACATTCTCATAGTAACTGGCTCGGAGTTCTAAAAGTTCCCATGGGGCTTTCATGTTATCCAGGTATGCGTGAAGATCCGCAAACAGAATTGTCACCTGGATATAGGGATAAGGGACCACCAAAATGTGAATTTGTCCAAGTACCTCCAAACTACCTCTCCCAGCTACCCCTGCCCTTCATGTCTCTCCTATAGTCATTCCCCATTGCCATGTTGCATTACTTCTTACCTCACATCCCGCCTTTAAGAAGTCTGCAATCTTCGACATGGGCACGAAGTAAGCTACATGTGGCTTGCCTGTTGTGGCTGTTCCCCAGTAAATTTTAAGTTCCCGCTCCTTCAAAATCTCCTTTAGCTTCTCTTCCCCCAGAACCTCCTGTTGTGGAAGCAGAAGAGTTGGTTTAATGCTGGTGTCCCACCTTGCTCATCCTTTACCCTGTGACAAGGAAAACAAAGGCCAAGTGTTACTAAGGGTACAGGCTCAGAGCCAGCAAGGAGGTCCAGCCATGCTCTCGGTGCTGAGAGCCAACCTAAGTAGGTGCTGCTACTAGTGATTGTCACTCCCATGAAACCACACTGATGTCAGAGGAGTGAGGCATGTCCCTACCTGCATCTTCCCTTCCAGCTACCTTTAACTCTCCTTCTTGAGATAGTTGTCCTTTCTTTTGCTCTCCATCTCCTTATCTCCCATTCCATTTGAATGGGAATGGGAGACAAGGAGAATTCCATACAGCATCACACATATTCTTGCTAAGTTTATAGAGGACCTCCAAGTTGCTAAATTGAATTTTTTTGTTCTCACTCTGTCCCTAAAACACTCTCCTCTTACCACACTCTCCTGGCGCAGTGGCTCACGCCTGCAATCCTACCCATTCTGGGAAGCCAAGGTGGGTGGATTGCTTGAGCTCAGGAGTTCAAGACTAGCCTGAGCAGGAGTGAGATCCCATCTCTACTAAAAATAGAAAAACAAGTCTAAAGTCTTAGTTACTCTGGAGGCTGAGGCAAGAGGATCACTCGAGCCCAAGAGTTTGGCTGTGAGCTATGAACCCATGGGACCTTGCTCGGGGCAACAGAGTGAGACTCTGTCTCAAAAACAAAACAAGCAGGGGCATGGTGGCTTGGGCCTGTAACCCTAGTACTCTGGGAGACAGATTTGGATGGCTTGCTTTAGCTCAGGAGTTTAAGAACAGCCTGAGCATGAGGAAGACCTTATCTTTACTAAAAATAGAAAAACTAGCCAGGCATGCTGGAGCATGCCTGTAGTCCCAGCTACTTGGGAGGTTGAGGCAAGAGGATCACTTGAGCCCAAGAGTTTGAGGTTGTTGTGGAGTATGATGTCATGACACTCTACTGAGAGTGACAAGGTAAGACTCTATTAAAAAAAAAAGGGAAGTCAATTCCATTCCATTACCTTTATAAATCCTTTATTCCCATTTAGCACTATGCTATGGAGAGAGGCTAGGACACAAAGGCAAGGGGAAGCATGCAAAAGTCTCTAGTTAAGATCAAACTACATGGAACAATATCCATTGACTCAAATGTCCATCGACTGATAAATGGATGAACAAAATGTGGTAAAGCCATACAATGGGATATCATTCAACATGGATGAACCTTGGAAATATTACGCTAAGTGCAAAAACATCAGATGCAAAAGGGTACATACTGTGGTTTGCAAAGAGTAAACGAACCAGAGGGAAAATGGCGGGGAATTGAGAAAATAAATCACATAAGAGACATAGGTTGCATAACAACAGATAAAGAGGTGGGATTAGGAGGTCTTCCAGAGCTGATGAGGACAGCCAGCACCCAACTGTGTGAACAGTTTTATTTATCTAGTACCCAAACAAGGTTTCTTATATTAACAATGTTACAAATCAGCAAGGAAAGACAGTGGGAATATTCTCATAATAATATATGGGGTAAAGATTAACTTTAGGAAGAGAAGGTTATGTGCTTTTAGGCAAGATAGTAAAGTATACAGAAGCTTCGTGACTTCTGGCTGAGGGAGCAAAGAGAAAGGACTATTGTTTTAAGAAAGGAGGAGAAACAGTTGGGGGGTTGTTCCTTGAACACACCTCCTGGGCTGTGGGGATTTCGCCACCTCACAATCCAACTCCACAATTGTGTGATCCCAGTTATATGAAATATACAGAATAGGCAAATACCTGGAGCCAGAAAGTAGACTAGTGTTTCCCCTAGGCCTGGGGGTAATGGGTAGTGACTATTAACAGGTACATGTTTTATTAGGGGGATGAAAATGTTCTGAAATAAGAAAAAAATTAACCAGGAGTTGTGGTGCTTCCCTGTAGTCCCAGCTACTCGGGAGGGTAAGGCAGGAGTACCCCTTGAGCCCAGGAGTTTGAGGCCGCAGTGAGCTATAATGATGCCACTGCATTCTAGCCCAGGCAAAGAAGCCAGATCCTGTATATATTTAAAAAGAAAAAAAAAGTTCTGGAATTAGATAATGGTGCACAACCACTAAGAACACAGTTTCATAACCTAGAGAATATACCAAAATCCATTAAAATGTACACTTCTGGCTCAGCACTCATAGCACAGTGGTTATGGTGCCAGCCACATACACTGAAGTTGGCAGGTTCGAACCCCGCTGGGCCAGATACCCAACAATGACAACTGCAACAAAAAATAGCCTGTAGTTCCAGCTACTTTGGAGGCTGAGGCAAGAGAATCCCTTGAGCCTAAGAGTTTGAGGTTGCTGTGAGCTGTGACGCCACAGCACTCTACCAAGAGCGACACAGTGAGACTCTCAAAAAAAAGTACATTTCAAAAGCATGAATTTATGTAAATTATATTTCAAAAAAGAAAAAAAACAAGTTGTGGCCCAATCGATGTATCATTGCTCTCAGAATAAAGCCCAGTATTAATCTGTGCTTGTAGAATAAAGCCTTTGCGGCCCTCATGACTTGGTCCCTGCCTCTCTCTCCTATACAAATAAGCAAGTAAAATGTATTATCAGTGCTACAGAGGAACAAAAAAAGCAGAGGAAGAGATAAGACAGTTACGGTGGCAGAGGGTTTGTTATATAAAGTGGTCAGAAAAGGTCTCATGCTTGATAAAGTGACAATAGACTGAAGGAGGCAAGGAAATGCTTCATTTGGACTTTTCCCACTCTCTGAACCACGATGTTTCCTGTTTCCGCTATCTGAAATGTTCTCCGCCATCATTCTTCCATTCTCCCTTTGGCTAACTGATACTCCTGCAGTTTTCTGACAAAAGTAGGAAGACATATGGAGTGAAGGGGTGATCCTCTATCCTCAGGAAAGCCCTCCCTTCTCTCATTTCTTTTTAAAGCTCCACGTACTTGTTTCAACAGTAATGGCTTGGATTATGCGTCATTTTTTAACGTCTGAAGCCCTCCAGTCAAGCTCTGGGAAGGCGGGGTCCTCACGCATCCCCAGAGCTTAGCACAGAGCCTGGCACATAAAAGGGTGGGTGGATTGGGAGTTCTGGATTCAAACTCTGGCTCCAACACACAAGGTAACTACATCCAAGAGGTGATCCCACTGGGACGTTTGTGGAACCCAGAAATCTGCTTGACTGACTGACTGAACGACTAGCAGTGAGGGGCTGAAGCCTTTCTCAGGGCTGTCCCAGCGCGAAGTCCCCGATCCCCACACTTAGGACCCGGTAATGGGGCTCAGAATCACCGAAACTAGGGTTCCTAGACCCCAGCGGCACACTTCCAATTTCAGGCCTGACCTGTAGGTTCCGGGTGATAAGGTGCAGCTTCTCTTCAGGACTGGGAGTGTCCCCCATGGCTCCGCAACCCCTGCTTTCCCTCGCTCAGCCCGGCACCCGTGTCCCTTCCTCAGTCCTCGCCGCCGCGTGCAGGGGTACTGTCAAGCGAGTCGAACTAGGTTGCATCAGCTGAGTTCGTCGTTCGACTTGCTCGGCCTGAATTTCTCTCCGCCCGGCAGTGTCCCAGAGAGAGTCAGAAGCAGCAGAGAGTCGAACGCGTCGATGAGGCGGGAAAAGGCGGAGCCAATAGGGAGGGGGCGGTGCGTGGGCGGGGTTGCGGCGCTGCGTGGGGCGCAACCCTCTAGAGGCGGAGCAGTTTCCTGCCAATCACTGTTTGTTTTCCCTCCCCCTGGTGTTGGCTTGGCTGACTCCGGGTGGGGGAGGTCGGGTAGGGGGCGATAAAATTGCGCAGGGGGCACAGTGAGACGCAGTCGTTCGCCCAGGCATTGGCCCGGCTTCTGGAGGTGAAGAGCGGGAGGGACGAGAGGAGGTCGGCGGTGGTCGGCCAGGAGGGGGAGGGGAGAGGGCGCCTGTTGCTTCTTCCAGGGGGCAGCGTACGCCGTCAGCCGCGCTGAGGGGTTGGGAGGCCCACGCCCTGGTGGGAGAAGCGCCGTTTCTAGCTTCTGAGGTGCTGACGGGGAACGTCCCTGCCCCCCACCTCCACGTCGGCGGGCTACAGACACCGCTCACCTGCTGAGGAAAAGGGAGGCTGTTTGGTCATCCGAGCGGCGGGAAGCGCAGTCCCAGCCTAGTGGGTGTGGGGCCGTGGCTGTGGAGGTGGGCGGGGGAGGCCTCGGCTCCCTGCGCGCACGGCGGGATGGTGTTGCTAGGGGGAAGACGGCGGGCTTTCCACCGCGTCCTGCGGGTGGTGAGGGGAGCTATCCCCCTGCCCCCGTGAGGAATGGGGTCGAGGACCGGCCGTCCTAGGCGAGGGGCTGCCCCGCGTCGGCCTCCTCCGGGGCCGATGGTGCTCCTGGTGGGGGAGGGGCGGCGAGAAAACCCGCGCTTCTCCCGCTTTCCGCTGGGAGGCGGGAATTGGCGGTTTCCCCGCCGGAGGGAGGGGCGAAGGGAGCGGTGCAAAGGCCCTTCCTGGAGGGCGATGCCGGGGGCGAGCCGCGGGAGGCCGCCTGCATCTTTCTAGAAGGGAGGCCCGGGGCCGCCATCCCTCCTAGCCTCAGAGGCGGGGGCGGCGCCAGTTGCCGCCCACGGCGGTTACTTCCTGGGCGAGAGGAAAGGCGGCCGCGGGCACGGTGAGCTGCGGGGCGGGCCTGGGGAGACGGAATCGCTCACGCACAGCCCTGACCCGGTCTCCCGGGTTTGTTGGAGCTGTTAGAGGATTCAAGCTTTAGCAGGCTCGCCTAATTTTTTTAAAACTCATTTTCTTTTTGGAAAAAAAAAAAAAAGCCTGTTGCTTGCAGCTTGGTAGATGTGGTCTCTGTGCTCACGTGGGAGGAAAGTCCTGGCCCCTGATCTAGTGAAACGTTACTTAAAGCAAAGACCTCTCGCCCTATGTTGGTTTGCCATCTTGACGTGTTTCCAGTTATTTGAAAGGATGTCGCAGAACTCCTATAGATAATTTCAGTTCATTTTGATTTGATTTTTTTTTTTTTAACGAGACAGAGCCTCAAGCTGTCGCCCAGGGTAGAGTGCTGTGGCAGCACAGCTCACAGCAACCTCTAACTCCTGGGCTCAAGCGAGTCTCCTGCCTCCGCCTCCCAAGTAGCTGGGACCACAGGCGCCCACCACAAAGCCCGGCTATTTTTTGGTTGCAGCCGTCATTGTTGTTTGGCGGGCCCGGGCTGGATTCGAACCCGCCAGCTCAGGTGTATGTGGTTGGCATCTTAGCCGGTTGAGCCACAGGCGCCGAGCCATCACTTTGATTTAAAAAAAAAAAAAAAAGTGCCCATTTTATGGAGTGGTAGTAAGGACTACTCTGTGCCTTTGTGGGGTGTGCTTCAAATATATTGTATTTTGGGAAAGTTCAAAATCAGAGGCCAACAAAGTCATACCCTTTGGAAATAATCTTTACCCTTGGCTATATAGGATCCTGTTTGGTTATGGTCTTGATTTTTAGAGCCTTGAAAGAGGATGTAGGGTTACCTTTGGAGTTTCAGTTTTAGTGGTCTGAATAAAATAAGGCTTTATGCTCTAAGGCGGTAGGTTTTTTGAGGTAAAATAAAAATAGAAAGGGAACCAGTTTCTGAGGTTGCAACCAGGAGGTTAGAACAGAGAGAGGGGGTGGTAAAGTGAAGTGTGGAGAAGGGGGTGGACAGGTTAGAGAGATGTGGAAGGACAGAATAGGGTCACAGAAAGGGTGGGGAACAGGAATTCAGAGAGAATTGGGAGATGGGAAAAATATTCTTAAAAATAAAGGGAGTCCCTATATATATATATATATTTTTTTTTTTAATGTGTGTGTGTGTGTATATATATATATATATTTTTTTTTTTTTCTTGAGAGTCTCACAGTGCTGTGGCATCATCATAGCTCACAGCAACTTCAAACTCTGGGCTCAAGCAATTCTATTGCTTCAGTCTCCTGAGTAGCTGGGACTATAGGCACCTGCCACAAAACCTGTCTAATTTTTCTATTTTGGAAGAGATGGGGTCTCTTGCTCAGGCTGGTCTTGAACTCCTGAGCTTAGGTGGGTCCCCATATTTTTTAATAAGTGGAGGTTACCAGAAAAGCAGGTAATGGCAGAGAAGTAGCAGAGAAGTAACTAAGACTGTCTTGTGAAACTTCACTGAAGAACTTCAGTTATAAAAAAAAAAAAAGAACTTCAGTTATATTTTGAGGGTTTCCCTCTTGCAAATTCATCAGATATCAACTTCATTGGCATAGAACTTTTACGTTTATGGTACTTTCACATACATCCCCTCATTTCATCCTCATGATAGTTGGCATTTGGAGTTAACAATATTTATCCTTTTTTCACGAGTGTTCTCATCTATATTGAGGTTCAAAGACTTCATAAGACTCTTTAGGTGTCAGGGAGTTTTTTGTTTTGTTTTGTGGGTAGAAATAGGGTCTTGTTCTTGCTTAGGCTGCTCTCAAATACCTGGCCCACAAATGATCCTCATGCCTCAGCTTCCCAAAGTGCTAGGATTATAGGCATGAACCACCATGTCTGCCACTTATGTATATGTTTTAAATTCTCCATAACAAAAAGTATTTTTTAAAATGAGGAAATAAAATTGCTAAGAGAATTATTTGTGCAAGTTAAAAATTTTATCTCCATTTCTACATATATATAGCATTTTTTTTTTTTTTGGCCAGGGCTGCGTTTGAACCCGCCACTTCCGGCATATGGGATCAGTGCCCTGCCCTTTTGAGCCACAGGTGCCACCTTTTGCTCCCAGACTTGTTGGAACATTTCTGTGAGAGAAGCTCAGAAGAGCCAGTTTTATACATCTGGATGTCAAGTCACATAAGAATTAATAATTACTGCCCAAGCATCATGGTGGGCACCAGTCGTCCCAGTTACTCAGGAGGATAGCTTGAGCCTATGCGTTTGAGGTTGCTGCGAGTTAGAATGATGCCACCTCACTCTAACCTGAGGAATGGAGCAAGACTGTCTCAAAAAAAATGTAAAATAGAAAAAGGGCTGGGTGCGGTGGCTCAAGCATGTATTCCTAGTACTCTGGGAGGCTGAGTTGGGTGGATTGCCTGAGCTTAGGTGTTTGAGACCATTCTGAGCCAGAGTGAGACTTTGTCTCCAAAAAAACAGACAGGCATTGTGGCAGGAGCTACTTGAGAGGCTGAGGCGAGAGAATTGCTTAAGCCCAAGAGTTTGAGGTTGCTGTCATGCCATGGCACTTTACCGAGAGGTAACAAAGTGAGACTCTGTGTCCAAAAAAAAAAAAATTGCAATGATTGTGAAGTATTACTGTATTGGCCCTGTGTGTGCAAGTAGTTTTTCCAAGTAGTGTTTTCTTCCAGTGATGTTTGGCCACACTCTGAAGTATTTTTATGTTCTTCCATTCCACCTTGGAGGCCAAGGGAAAGCTTCTGTGTGTAATAGGGTAACTTAAATTACTATTTTTTAAGAGCCCCAAAGCCCACTTTGGTAGCTATATCTTGTACAGTTTAGTAGAGATTATACTGAATTTAGAAAGCCTGCGTTTGGGTTTTTTTTTTTTTTTTTTTGAGACAGAGCCTCAAGTTGTCGCCCTGGGTAGAGTGCTGTGGCATCACAGTTCACAGCAACCTCCAACCCCTGGGCTTCAGCGATTCTCTTGCCTCAGCTTTCCAAGCAGCTGGGAAAGACTACAGGTGCCTGCCACGATGCCCAGCTATTTTTTGGTTGTAGTTGTCAGGCTGGGGCTGGATTCAAACCCAGCAGCTGTGGTATATATGACTGGTGCCTTAGCTGCTTGAGCTACAGGTGCCAAGCCCTGTGTTTGGCTTCTGTCTCTGCCACTTGCTGACCAACCCTGGACAAGTCTGTCATAAAGGTGGTAGGAAAAACATTGTCTTTGGAATTAGGTCTGGGTTTGGATCTTTGTTCCACCATTATTGACTTTATATATTTAGTTAAGTTACCTAAAGCTTCTAAATTTAGTTTTCAAAGAGTGAAATCTATTGAACTCTCTATTTGGCCAGACATGTGCTTGGACTAAACCTTTTGGAAAGAGTTGAGATGAGGGACCAGTGGCCCAGAAAGGCTTCTGAGAAACACAGCTACTTAACCCCAGTACCTGTGATATTTGTGCTGACAACTATAAACTTTAAGTTAAAGAAAAATTTTTTACAAAAGTCAACTTTTTTCTTTTCCTTTAGAGATAGAGTCTCATTTTGTTGCCCTCGGTAGAGAGCTGTGGTGCCACAGCTCACAGCAACCTCCAGCTCTTGGGCTTAGGCGATTCTCTTGGCTTAGCCTCCCAAGTAGCTGGGACCACAGGCACCTGCCACAATGCCTGGCTATGTTTTGTTGCAGTTTGGCCAGGGCTGGGTTTGGAACCCACCACCCTCGGTATATAGGGCCAGCACCCTACTTGCTGAGCCACAGGCACTGCCCAAAAGTCAACTTTTTCTTACTGTTGCCTAAAGAAATAGCTTCACTCCATAAAATAACTCACTCACTTTAGTTTACTTTTCGTAGAGGCACCTGCTTCAGTGCCTGGAACTGTTACAACAATTGCTAGATAGAATACAATATTGGTAAAGTAAAAGGTATTAGTGGCTCTAAGTTTAAATAACAGAAAATTGGTTTCTTTGATAAGATTAGTTTTCCAAAGTTGTGTTTGAGAAGTATGAGTTGTGGCTCGGCACCTGTGGCTCAACCGGCTAGGGCGCCAGCCACGTACACCTAAGGTGGCGGGTTCGAGTCCCCAGCCCGGACCCGCCAAACAACAATGACGGCTGCAGCCAACGAATGGCCGGGCGTTGTGGCGGGCGCCTGTGGTCCCAGCTACTTGGGAGGCTGAGGCGGAAGACTCGCTTGAGCCCAGGAGTTGGAGGTTGCTGTGAACTGTGAAGCCACAGCACTCTACCCAGGGGGACAGCTTGAGGCTCTGTCTCAAAAAAAAAAAAGTATGAGTTGTAAAATGTGTCTTTTCAGTGCCTAGTTTATAATATATATCTTGCATATACTTAATATTTATTTTTTGTGTGTTTAATTTTTTCTTTTTTTTTGAGACAAACCGTCAAGCTGTCACCCTGGGTAGAGTGCTGTAGCATCATAGCTCACAGCAACCTCCCAACTCCTGGGCTCAAGCAATTCTCCTGCCTCCACCTCCCAAATAGCTGGGACTATAGGCGCCTGCCACAATGCCCCTGCTATTTTTCAGTTGCAGGCGTCATTGTTATTTGGCGGGCCCAGACTGGATTCTGAATTCGAACCCGCCAGCTCAGGTATATGTGGCTGGTGCGTTAGCTGCTTGAGCCACAGGTGCCAAGCCTATGTCGTTTAATTTTTAAGATTAGTAAGTTTAACTAGGTTCCTTCTATAAGGAAGATCTGTAATTCTATAATCTCGTTTTTCTTTTTTTTTTTTCTTTTTTGAGACAGTTTCACTTTGTCGACCTCATTAGAGTGCTATGGCGTCATAGCTCATAGCAACCTCAAACTCTTGAGCTCATGTGATTCTCTTGCCTCAGCCTCCCAAGTAGCTGGGACTTCAGGTGCTCACCATAATGCCTGGTTATTTTTAGAGATAAGATCTTGCTCTTGCTCAGGCTGGTCTAGAGCCCAGGAGCTCAGGCAATCCACCTGCTTCCGCCTCACAGAGTGCTAGGATTACAGGCCTAAGCCACCGCGCCCAGCGATCCCTCCTTTTTCTTTCTAATTCTCCTTAGTAATTCATTGTCCATACCATTTTACATGATCTCATATTGGTGCTTTATTTTCAGTGTTGTATCTCTAGCAATATTATACATTCTTTAAGGGTGGGAACCATATCTTTATTTCTTGGAAGTGATAAAGAGGCTTATCACAAAGCTCAGTCCTGTGTTTTGATTATAGCTCAGAAGTTTTCTAAAAGAATGTATGAACTGAAGCTAAAACTCAAGGTGTGATGTGGGGAATAGTGGACTGGTAGAAATTTTTACACTTTAAAAAGCTACAAGGAATTTTCCAAATTATTTTTCATGTTTAAGCATTTCTTTTAGCTTCTCAGGTATGATACATGAAATAATCAGCATTTTTTGCCTTTCCTATATAGGTTTCATCTGTCATTAGCTATTTAAAAATTACGTTTTAGGCTTGGTACCTGTGGCTCAAGCGGCTAAGGCGCCAGCCACATACACCTGAGCTGGCGCTTTCGAATCTAGCCTGGGCCTGCTAAACAACCAAAAAATAGCCAGGCGTTGTGGTGGGCACCTGTAGTCCCAGCTACTTGGGAGGCAGAGACAGGAGAATCACTTGAGCCCAGGAGTTGGAGGTTGCTGTGATCTGTGATGTCACGGCATTCTACCCAGCTGTGGGTAAAGAGCTTGAGGCTCTGTCTCAAAAAATAAAAATTAAGTTTTGATGAATACGAGTAAATGTAAATAGAAAAGTAAAATGATACTGAGAAAAGTTTTTCCTTGACCTACTTCTGTCTTCCCACAGGTTATAATAGATACTGATTTTATGCTCATCTTTACAAGTCTTTTCTTTGCATTTATATATGTACTGAAAATGAGATTTTTGTGTGTGTGTTCATGATTAATATTTAGAGTTTGGTGGAATCTTAGACATTGCGTAGTCCCCCTTCCCTGTTCTTCTCCCATTTTATAAAAGAGGAAACAGGTCCAAATGGCTCAGTGGCTTACCCAAGTTATTAGAGCTGGTTAGTAATGTGATCAGAATGATAGCCCAGAACTTTGGATTCCCAAGCCAGTATTTATCCTACTTAAGTACCTAAATGATAGTCTTAAGAAAGTATGAATTGTTAAGAGGAATAAATTCTAGTTCCTCTAGTTGCATAATTTTTTACTGTTAATATTTTTTCTTTGATGTTCTTGACTCAAAAAATCCAACTTTCTGGTATTTAAAAAAATCAAGATCAAAATTAATAGATGGAACACCTTAAAGCATAATACAGTTGACTTTGTAATTAGCAGAGTTGAAAGTGATGAGAAGATCCTTTAATTTTCTTTGTGCCTGCAGGAAGGTGGGAGTCAATCATTTTGACAAGTCTCCTGAAAGGAACAGCTAGCAGGAGCTGAAAACTTTTTCCACTTGATTTCATGGCAAAGGCAGAGATCACTCCAGCAGCTCCACACAGTATGGAAGACAATTATTTATCTTCTTTTATTCTTGATTTTTTTTCGTTTCAAAAGTAATACATATTTGAGGTTTTTTAAGTGTAAACTGTGAGTGTTGTAGCATTTTACATAGTATATTTGTTTGTATATTGTATATATCATTGCATGAGATAGTAGATACAAATCTACTTCACTGTGTTTTTAAATAGTTGAAAAAATACTACAGAGCATGAATGTACCACTATTATATTGAACAGTTTTCCTGGTAGGTGAACATTTAGGTTGCTTCCAATATTTGGCTACTTTGAATAACACTAAACATATATAAGTATTCTGTGTACATTTGTAGCAGGTACTTTAAAAAGATAAATTTCTAGAAGTGAAATTGCAAGGTTAAATGATACTTCCAAATTATTATTATTATTTTGAGACAGAGCCTCAAGCTGTCACCCTGGGTAGAGTGCTGTGGCATCACAGCTCACAGCAACCTCCAACTTCTTGAGCGAGTCTCCTGCCTCTGCCTCCCAAGTAGCTGGGACCACAGGCACCCGCCACAATACCTGGCTATTTTTCGGTTGCAGCCATCGTTGTTTGGTGGGCCGGGGCTGGATTCGAACCCGCCAGCTCAGGTGTATGTGGTTGGCGCCTTAGCTGCTTAAGCCAAAGGTGCTGAGCCCAAGTTGTTCTTTATAATATATTGGGCTTGTTGTGGGGCAAGAAAAGGGCCACACGGCCAATTTAAAGGTGTCTGAAGAGAGTCTTTTATTAGCCAGCTGGTGACTGTCTCTACAGTCTCAGAAAAGGACCGAGAGAACAGCCCCGACCTAAAAAACATTTTCAAGGTATATGTAGGGTAGGCTAGGTGAGCTGATGTGAGCAAGCAGGCAGCCAGTTCTAACTGGTCAGTTAACAGAAGCTGATATGGCGGTTAGTGTTTAGGCAATTGTAAGATTAAAAAAAAAAGTTTATCAGGAGGTCGCAGTAAGTGACCTTCACAGAAACAGACTTTACATTTATGGTTAGTAGATTGCAAACAACTTTTTCACAATACAAGCTCAGTAAGTTCTTATCCTATCTCCTGCCCTTGGTCTAAAGGGGCAGTGCCACCCTTTTCAAGGCCATGATATGAACAGGGCCTTCTTCTCATTCTTCCCTCCTTCTCCCACCCTCTGTGTAAGGGGGTGGTGCAGGGCCATGGCAGCCATTTCATGCTGACTTAAACTCTTACTGGTAGTATGTGAAAGTGCCTATTTTTCCATATCCTCACCAATCCAGATTATCATGTCACCTTAATTGTTATTTTGGGCTGGGTGAAGTGGCTCATGCCTGTAATCCTAGCACTTGGGGAGGCTGAGGTAGGAGGATCACTTACGGCCAGGAGTTTTGAGACTAGCCTGAGCAAGAACGAGACCCCAACCTCTACAAAAAGTAGAAAAATTGTGCTGGTTGCCTGTAGTCCCAGTTACTTAGGAAGCTGTGGCAGGATTGCTTGAGCCTAGGAATTTGAGGTTGCAGTGGGCTTTGATAATGCCACTGTACCCTAGCCTGGGCAACAGAGCTAGACCCTATCTCAAAAAATATATATATTACCATTTGATAGGGAAAAGTATTTTGTTCTAATATGTATTTCCATGGTTTGGGTAAGGTTAAATATTTTAAAATTATTCCTTTTTTTTTTTTTTTTCTAAGGCGGAGTCTCAGTTTGTTTCCCTGGGTAGATGTACCGTGGTATCATAGTTCATAGCAGCCTCAAACTCTTGGGCTTAAGCAATCCTCTTGCCTCAGCCTCACAAGTAGCTGGGACTATAGCTGCCTGCTACAACACCAGGCTAATTTTTCTATTTTTAGTAGAGACAGGATCTCACTCTTGCTCAGGCTGGTCTGGATTTCCTGAGCTCAAGCAGTCTACCCTCCTGGGCCTTCAGAGTGCTAGGATTAAAGGTGTGAGCCACTTTGCCTAGCCCTTAAAATTATTTCTCATGTTACAAGTCACAGTTCAAAGATTTGGAAATATTAGGACATCACCCCCATGTATAATAGATTAGAATTGATAGAAGGATATTTGTTTCTAAGTGAAACTGCCTCTTATTTCTCCAGATATGATGTGCTCACTAATGCCCTCCAGCCAGTCTTCTGGTGCCTCTTTCTTGCCTAAAGACAATGCCCCATTTTCTTGGGGTTCTTTGGATGACGACGTATTGGATGACTCCTTGCTGGAGCTGTCTGATGGAGAAGAAGATGATGGCCATTACAGTTACACAGAGGAGGAGATCGAGGAGCTCTTGAAGATTGATGAGCCATCAGAAGATCATTCTTGGGAAGGAGGTTTGTGTAAAGATGAGAGCAGGCATGATGAAAAGGGAGAAAGAGGGAGTCAAATTCTACTTGATACTCCCCAAGAGAAAAATTTATTATACAGCTTGGGAACAGTAGCTGAGACCTCTGGCTTTAAACTACCTCAACTAAGTACATCAATTGGCCATGGACCAACTCCCACTAAACCACTAAATAGACGCTCTGCTGTAGAAAAGAATCTTATAAAAGTAACTGTTGCACCATTTAATCCAACAGTTTGTGATGCTGTGATTGATAAGGACCAAACTGATTCATCCAAAGATACTGAAAAATCCTCCTCCCTTGGGAAAAAGTTGAGAGAAGACGGTCTTAGCTCAAATGAGAGCAGACTTTGCACTGACTCTGAAGGGATCAGCCCCAGTAACTCTGCTTGGGAAAGGCCCTCACTCTCCTCTACTTCAAACAGTACTTTTCAACAAACTGTCTCTGATAAAGCTGTGCCTAACAGCAAGAAACCTACACCTGCATTCTCTCAGATCTCAGACCATTCAGAAACTCCTAATGTTGGCTCATCCTGGAGAAATGGTGGATCACATGAATCAAGTGGTGAAATGAAGTTTCCGGTTTCCAGTTCATCAAACAAAGTAAGTATATTTTTTTCAAGGTGAAAGGAAAAATGAAATTATTTTCATTCAGAAGTTATATAGCAGAGTTTCCATATGCTCCCGGTCCCCACGTAAGCATAACCTCCCTAGGCTATGGACATCCTGCATCATAGTTGCATGTTTATTATAATATAGCAGAACTCTGTGTTCAAATTGAGATTTGAATCTCCATAGCACTACGATCCTGATTCAGTTATTTAGCTTTTATGTTCCCTCATAGTACTCACCTGGTTGGGGTGGATAATACTTTATTGTATAGCAAGGATTAATGAAGTAACGTACAGTACAGTATTTATGGTACATAATACTAAATTATCTATTGAATTACTAAGATGATTTTATTCTCATTTCTTTGAGTTTTATCTTTTTGTTTTTTTGTGTGTGTGTTTTTGTTTTGTTTTTTTGAGACAGAGCCTCAAGTTGTCCCCCTGGGTAGAGTACGGTGGCATCACAGCTCACAGCAACCTCCAGCTCCTGGGCTCAAGCGAGTCTCCTGCCTCCACCTCCCAAGTAGCTGGGACCAAAGGCACCTGCCACAACACCCAGCTGTTTTTAGGTTGCAGCTGTCGTTGTTTGGCAGGCCTGGGCTGGATTCAAACCTGCCACCTTAGGTGTATGTGGCTGGTGCCTTAGCTACTTGAGCCACAGGCGCTGAGCCTTTCGTTGGTTGTTTTTTTTTTTTGAGATAGTCTCACTGTTTTGCCCATCATGGCTTACAACAACCTCAAACTACTAGGCTCAAGTGATCCTCTTGCTTCAGCCTCCCTAGTAGGTGGGACTACAGGTGCCTGCCATAGTGCCTAACTCTTGCTCAGGCTGATCTTGAAATCCTAAGCTCCAGCAATCCACCTGCCTCAGCCTCCCAAAGTGCTAGGATTACAGGTCTGAGCCACTGTACCTGGCCTTCCTATCTCTGAGTTTTAGCTTAAGTCCCAATTTTTGGTTACCATACTGTATTAAATATAGTACCAGCTCTTCTTTTTTTTTGTTAAGCAGGCCTGGGCCAGGTTTCAACCCACTAGCCCTGGTATACAGGGTCAACACTCTAACCACTGAGCTATAAGGTGCCCAGCTCAGCTCTGAGTTTGCTGTGGAAGACCTGAAAAATCTGTACCTTTGGCTCGGCGCCTGTGGCTCAAGTGGCTAAGGCACCAGCCACATACACCTGAGGTGGTGGGTTCGAATCTAGCCCGGGCCCGCCAAACAACAATGATGGCTGCAACCGAAAAAAAAAATAGCCAGGCATTGTGGCGGGTGCCTGTGGTCCCAGCAACTTGGGAGGTGGAGGCAGGAGACTCACTTGAGCCCAGGAGTTGGAGGTTGCTGTGAGCTATGCCACGGCACTCTACCCAGGGCAACAACTTGAGACTGTCTCAAAAAAAAAAAAAAAAAAAGTGTTTTTGTCCTTTTCTTAAATTGTTTATTATCTTTTTTATTGTTGAGACAGAGTCCCACTCTGTGCCCTGAGCAGAGTGCAATGGCGTCATAATGGCTCACTGCAACTTCAGACTCAGGTTGTGGTCAGCCTCTGGAAGCTGCTAGGATTATAGGCGCTCACTGTGGTACCTGGCTGGGTTTTTCTTTTTTTTTGTTTTTTAAATGAGTCGAATTCTCACTCTTGCTCAGGCAAGTCTTGACCCCCTGAGCTCAAGTATTTCTCCCTCCTCAGCCTCCCACAGTTCTGGGATTACAGGTGTGAGCCACTGTGCCTGGCTTTTTTAATTAAAGCCAGTGAAATTTAGCATTGGGGGGTTGTTTACCAGCTTTCATGTCACTAATGTTAATAAATTTGATAACCCACCACCATGGGAACAGCCAGTTTTTTTTTTTTTTTAAAGATTATAGTTACCATCTCATTTAAAGCACTACCAGAAGCACTTATAAATGTAGTAGTTTTTAAGGATGTGTCTTTGTAGCCACTAAGCTAAATAATCTCTATAAATAATGTTTTCTGTGGTTTTTATACAAGTAAGAACCATCCTTCATCTTACGTTTCTTTTCTTTTCCTCTGGGAAAAAACAGGATGTTCTTGACAAGGATTCTGGGAAGATGAAAGGCAGTGAGAGAAGACTAGGCAAAGTCATTCCTGTTTTGCAGACGAAAGCCAGGTAACATAACAGTATGATTAAATATTTTGCTTTCTGTTGGATTCCTTCAATCTCTTTCTTCCCCTCCCCAGTTCCCTTAGTATGGAAAACCTCTAGGAATCAACAAACTTGGAATTCTGGGACTGCCAATGGTGTGACCTTGGGGAAGTACATAATCTCTCACCTGTGTTTTTGTTTTTGGAGATAGGGTCTCAATCTGTTGGTGAGTCTAATGTGCATTAGTGTCATCATAGCTCATTGCAACCTCAAACTCCCTGACTCAAGGCTGTTCTTCTGTTTTAGCCTGTGGAGTTGCTGGGAGTATAGGCCACCACACCCAGCTGATTTTTTTTTTTTTTTTTTTTTTTTGCAGTTTTTGGCCAGGGCTGGGTTTGAACTTGCCACCTCTGGCATATGGGGCCAGCGCCCTACTCCTTTGAGCCACAGGCGCTGCCCTAACCTCAGTTTTTATGCATAAAATAAGGCTAGTGATGCCTTCTCTGCTGCCTTACAAGGTTATTTTGAAAGTAAAATAGACATAATATAGTGAAAGTACTGTATAAATGTAAGATTTATTCTGTGTATGGGGGAGTCTGGTCACATATGATAGGAGGTTAGATAATTTTAATAAAAATGTTAAAGTGTAACTATGTAGAAAATCATTTAGTCATCTCTCTCAACTTGTATAAAACTACCCCTGCTGAAAAATTCTAGTACAGGTTGTAGATTTGGGACACATTCTCAAGATACTCTTGTTGCCAGGAGATGGCAGTGTCTGTACATGGGCCTTTTCAGTTGGATGCACTGGGAAAGCTGTTTTTTAGGTTGAATCAGATTAGCTTTCTTACAGTGAGATTTAAAAAAAAATTTTTTTTTTTAAATTAGAGACAATCTTACTCTGTCACAGGCTGGAGCGCTGTGGTGTGATCATAGCTGTAACTTCTCAAGCAATCTTCCCACCTCTGCCTCCTAAGTAGCTAGGACTACAGTGCCACTAATTACAGCCAACTAATTTTTCTTTTTTCCTATGGAGTTGGTAGTCTCGCTGTGTTACCCAAGCAGTCTTGAACTCTTGGCCTCTTGGCCTCAAGCAGTACTTCTGCCTTAGCTTTCCAGAGCACTAGAAATACAGGCATCAGCCAGCCCTAGAGTAAAAAAAAAATTTTTTTTGAAGAACACTAGTCTAGAAACAAAACAAAAGCTGGTGGAATCACACCTGTAATTCTAGCACTCTGGGAGGCCGAGATGGGTGGATTGCTTGAGCTTACGAGTTCAAGACCAGCCTGAGCAAGTGTGAGACCCTGTTCTAAAAAATAACCAGCCATTGTGGCAAGTACCTGTAGTCTCGTGTACTAGGGAAGCTGAGGCAAGAGGATTGCTTGAGCCCAAGAATTTGAGCTTTCTGTGAGCTCAAATTCTTTTTTTTTTTTTTGAGACAGAGCCTCAAGTTGTCCCCCTGGGTAGAGTGCTGTAGCATCATAGCTCACAGCAACCTCCAACTCCTGGGCTCAAGCAAGTCTCCTGCCTCATCCTACCAAGTAGCTGGGACCACAGGTGCCTGCCACAATGCCTGGCTATTTTTTTTTTTTTTTTAGTTGCAGCCATCGTTGTTTGGCAAGCCAGGGCCAGATTCGAACCCACCACCTTAGGTGTATGTGGCTGGTGCCTCAGCCACTTAAGCCACAGGCACCGAGCCTGAGCTCAAATTCTTTAGATGCCATGACCCTCTAATGAGGGTGACAAAATGAGACACTGTTTCTAAAAACATTTTTTTAAAAATGGATTGCACACGTTAATTACATATTATATTTATTTTGCTTAAAATTTTAGTTATTACAAATAAGGCCACCCCAATCCCAGTTTTCTAGTTTTGTTTTATTTGCGTAATTGAGGGGAAACTTGTGAATTGCTTATAAAGGACATAAGTACACAAGTAAGACAGCTTAAATAGTAATAAATTAAAAATCTCAGCATTCCCATCCACTGATTCTTCAGTACAGTAAGACACTAGGAGCAAGAGCTAGAAATTGCTCTTGTCAAGGTCACCATTGCCCCAGTTGCCAGATCTAGCTGGTTCTATTCAGTCTTTCTCATTCAACTTTTTAATTTGGCTTTATGAAGTTAGCTATTTCCTGACTGACCCAGAATTACTCAACAGTGCTGTCTTTCTTTAGTCACTAGGTAATCCTTTTTCATCTTCCTATTACTTGTTAGTGGGGTATTTCTTTTTTTCCTCTTTTTCTCCATACTTGATTTCAGGTTCATATTATGTGACTGAGACTATATTCTGTTGCTAGACCTTAAAGAAAGTTTTGCCTCTGAAACTTAGTTCTAATCATTCAGCAGTATATGATTTCTAAAGCAGTATACTCATGGTTCTAATGAGCTTGTTTTTTCTCCTTTTGCTTCTTTTTGTTCAAGGACTAATGTTCCGACGTTTTCACAATCAAATCTAGAACAGCAGAAGCAAATTTATCTCAGGAGTGTCATTGCTCATATAGAAGACCCAGAGGACTCTAACCAAGGTAACATGGTAACCAAAGAATGGTGTATAAAGCATACGATGGGACTTTTTCCTCTCTGGTGCAATGTAGCTTAAACTGGGAGATTTTGAATTTCTTAAATTTGTGAGAAAGATAATTTCCTTATCTAAAGATTTTTACTTCAAGGGATTGCCTACTCAGATAATCCTTCAAGAAGTTTGGCTAACCAGTGTTAGAGAGGTATCTAATAAGCACATTCTTTTTTTTTTTTTTTTTGAGACGGAGCCTCAAGCTATCCCCCTGGGTAGAGTGCTATGGCATCACAGCTCACAGCTCACAGCAACCTCCAACTCCTGGGCTCAAGCGAGTCTCCTGCCTCTGCCTCCCAAGTAGCTGGGACTACAGGCGCCTGCCACAACGCCTGGCCATTTTTTGGTTGCAGCCATTATTGTTTGGCGGGCCCGGGCTGGGGATTCGAACCCGCCACCTTAGGTGTATGTGGCTGGCGCCTTAGCCGCTTGAGCCACAGGCGCCAAGCCAGCACATTCTTATTGGTACATGAAAAGTGCCTTCCTGGCTTAGCACCTGTAGGTCAGTGGTTAGGGCACTGGCCACATATACTGGGGCTGGCAGGTTTGAACCTGGCGCGGGCCTGCTACACAACAATGACAACTACAACCAGAAAAAAAAAATGGCCGGGCATTGTGGTGGGTACCTGTAGTCCCAGCTGCTTGGGAGGGTGAGGCAAGAGAATCACCTAAACCCAAGAGCTGGAGGTTGCCGTGAGCTGTGATGCTATAGCACTTTACCGAGGGCGACATAGACTCTGTATCAAAAAAAAAAGTGCCTTCCTCATGGTAGATAGATGACATCCAGATCTATACTATTTTGCTGAGGATTTTTTGCTTGAAAATAGTTAGAAGTGGATGACCAGGTGCTAATTATTTATCTTTTTTTTTTTAAATTATTTTTCTTATTGCTCTCAGCATTTAAGTGTAAAAAGCAGCCATTTACAAACACTAATCCTGCATTTTGGCTTCTGAATAAAAGCTCTTGATACCTTCCACATCCTTCAAGCTGCATTCTCCCTACTTTGTTAAAAGCTGCTACAAATCAAAGTGGCTAGATTCTTTGTCTAGCTCTCAGGAGACTACAAGTCCATGGTATCATTCAGCCTGAAATATTGGCTGATTGGAAAACTTGCTGGCAGAACTGAAAGTTCAGAAGTTAGAAAGATAATGATAAAATAATTCCTTCCTTTTTTTTAAAAGATACAGTTTCACCATGTCACCCTGGATAGAATACTGTGGCATCACAGCTCACAGTAACCTCCAGCTCTTGGGCTTAGGTGATTCTCTTACCTTAGCCTCCTGAGTAGCTGGGACTACAGGTACCCTCCACAACGCCCAGCTATTTTTTTGTTGCAGTTTGGATGGGGCTGGACTCAAACCCACCATTCTCCGTATATGAGACCCTCGCCCTACTCACTAAGCTACAGGTGCTGCCCAATAATTCCTTATAAAGATCACTCCACAGGCAGTGCCTGTGGCTCAAAGGAGTAGGTCACTAGCACCATATGCCAGAGGTGGTAGGTTCAATCTGAGCCCTGGTCAAAAAAAAACTGCAAAAAAAACATTCATGGGAGGCGCCTGTGGCTTTAGTGAGTAGGACGCCGGTCCCATATACCAAGGGTCGTGGGTTCAAACCCAGCCCTGGCCGAACTGCAACCAAAAAATAGCTGGGCATTGTGGCAGGCACCTGTAGTTCCTGCTGCTTGGGAGGCTGAGGCAAGAGAATTGCTTAAGCCCAGGAGTTGGAGGTTGCTGTGAGCTGTGTGATACCATGGCACTCTACCAAGGGCAATGAAGTGAGACTCTGTCTCTACAAAAAAAAAAAAAAAAAGGAAGAATTTGTATTG
>CAUYTI010057891.1:0-21456 GCA_963575145.1 Galago senegalensis
GGGTAGAGTGCCGTGGCATTACAGCTCACAGCAACCTCCAACTCCTGGGCTCAAGCGAGTCTCTTGCCTCTGCCTCCCAAGTAGCTGGGACCACAGGTGCCCGCCACAACGCCCGGCTATTTTTTGGTTGCAGCCATCGTCGTTTGGCGGGGCCGGGCTGGGGATTCGAACCTGCCACCTTAGGTGTACGTGGCTGGCGCCTTAGCCGGTTGAGCTATAGGCGCCGAGCCAGGACCCCTGATTTTGAGACAGAGTTTTATTCTGTTGCCCCAAGCTAAAGGCAGTGGCATTGTTTGTTTGTTTGTTTGTTTTGAGACAGGAGCCTACAGCTGTCCCCTGGGTAGAGGGCCATTGCATCACAGTTCACAGCAACCTCCAACTCCTGGGCTTAAGCGAGTCTCCTGCCTCAGCCTCCCGAGTAGCTGGGACCACAGGTGCCTGCCCCAATGCTTGGCTATTTTTTGGTTGCAGCCATCATTGTTGTTAGGCAGGCCAGGGCTGGATTCGAACCCGCCATATTGGGTGGACGTGGCTGGTGCCTTAGCCACTTGAGCCATAGGTGCCGAGCCTGTTTGGCTTTTTTGGCTGGGCTGGGTTTGAACCCACCACAGGCGCTGCCTGAGGCAGTGGTGTCTTAGCTCACAACAGTCTCCAACTCTTAGTCAGGCATTGTGATGGGCACCTACTCCCAGCTACTAGGGAGGCTGAGGCAAGAGAATTGCTTGGGCCCTAGAGTTTGACTTGTCTCAATAAAAAACAAAAAACTCCAACTCTTAGGATCAAACATTCCTCTTGCCTCAGCCTCTCAAGTAACTAAGACTACAGATGCCCACCACAATGTCCTGCTAGTTTTTTCTATTTTTAATAGAAACAGGGTTTCACTTTGCTCAACCTGGTCTTGAACTCCTGAGCTCAAGCTCAAGCAATCCACCCATCTTGGACTTCCAGAGTGCTAGGATTACAAGCCTTAGTCAGGGCATCCAGCCTTTGGGTTAATTTTTTTTTTGTTTTGAGACAGTCTTACTTTGTAGCCGCTGGTAGAGTGCCATGGTGTCACAGCTCACAGGAACCTCAAACTCTTGGGCTTGGCAGTGCCCGTAGTGGGTAGGGTGCCAGCCATATACACCAGGGGTGGTGGGTTAGAACCCAGCCTGGGACAATAGTTAAAACAACAATGACAACTGCAACAACAACAAAAAAACCCAGCTGGGCATTGTGGCAGGCATCTATAGTCCCAGCTACTGGGGAGGCAGAGACAAGCAAATTGCTTAAGTCCTAAAGTTTAAGGTTGCTGTCAGCTGTGATGGCACAGTACTCTACTGAGAGTGACACAATGAGACTCTTGTCTCAAAAAAAAAGGGGGGTCGTGCCTGTGGCTCAAAGGAGTAGGGTGCTGGCTCTACATACCAGAGGTGGTGTGTTCAAACCCAGCCCTGGCCAAAAAAAAACCTCTTGGGCTTAAGCGATTTGCTTGCCTCAGCCTCCCCAGTAGCTGGGACTACAGGTGCCCGCCACAACATGTGGCTATTGTTTTAGAAACTGGGTCTCACTCTGGCTCAGGCTGGTTTTGAACTCGTGAGCTCAGGCAATCCACCCACCTCAGCCTCCCAAGTGCTGGGATTATAGGTGTGAGCCACTGCTCCCAGTCCTTCGATAATTTTTTTTTTTTTTGAGATAGAGTCTCACTGCATCATCCTGGCATCACAGCTCACAACAACCTCAAACTCTTGGACTTAAGCAATTCTCTCTCTCTCTCTTTTTTTTTTTTTAGAGAAAGAGTCTTACTTTATTGCCCTTGGTAGAGTGCCATGGTGTCACAGCTCACAGCAACCTCAAACTCCTGGGCTTAGGAGATTCTCTTGCCTCAGCCTCCCAAGTAGCTGAGACTACAGGTGCCCACCACAATGCCTGGCTATTTTTTGTTGCAGTTGTCACTGCTGTTTTAGCTGGCTGGGGCTGGGTTTGAACCCATCCCCCTTTATATGGGGCCTGTGCCATAGGCGCTGCCCTTTTTTTTTTTTGAGACAGTCTCACTTTGTCACTGTTGGTAGAGTGCCTGGCGTCATTGCTCATAGCAACCTCAAACTCTTGGGCTTAAGCAATTCCCTTGCTCAGCCTCCCAAGCAGCTGGGACTACAGGTGGCCCCCACAATTTCCGGCTATTTTTACAGACGAGATCTCCCTCTGGCTCAGGCTGGTCTCAGACCTATGAGCTCAGGCGATCTACCTGCCTTCGGCCTCCCAATTGCTAGGATTACAGGCATGAACCTCAGCACCCCCCTATATTTCAGAGAGGGGTCTTGCTGTTACTCAGGCTTGTCTTAAACTCCTTAGCTCAAGCAATCTGCCAATTTCAGAGAAATTAAAGTTTTCACAAGGTGAAACTACTGGCTCGAGGTCACAGTTCGTGAGGGGTGGTGCCAACGGCTCCAGCAGCTTCAGCCAAGTGGGGCAGTTTGAGCCTTCCCACCCCCCCTCTACAAGTGGGAGAGCATAGTCTCCAGAAACTGCTTTCAATGAGTCTTGATTGTTTTTTCTTTACCCAGCTCTTAAGGGAGCTCACACAGCTTGAGGAGGGCCAAGGGGTTGACTTAGAAAGGGAGGGGACTAGGACGAAAGAGACCTTCAAATCACAAACCTGCTCACACTTAGGAGAAAGAGGCTGTGCTTCTAGGAGCCTCTAGGGGGAGGAATGAGGCCATGAAACTGCGCCAGTCCTGCCTACTGAGCCAGGAAGGGGAGGGCAGGAGGGAGGCTGCCTGCCAGTCTGAGAGTACTTGTGGCCACAGACAGGTTGGTCTGCCTCCACCACAGTGTGAGTTCCTCCTGATCCTGCAGCCCCCCTCTTGGTCATTTTCCACCTCTTTCTTTCCCTGGTCCCCTCACACAACCAAGTTCTAGCTCCCAGTCGCACATTTTCAGGCCCTTTTTCAAATTTCAGGCCCTCAGTGCCTTAAACCTGGACCAACCCAGCCTATTTGGTGTTCCTTCCTTTGGCCAAAACCCCTCTGCTCTGCTGCCAGGATGACCTAAAATGATTAATTCGTAGCCAGGTGTTACAGCCTACCCAGGAGGCTGAGGCAGGAGAATTACTTGAACCCAGGAGTTTGAGGTTGCTGTGAGCTAGGCTGACACTATAGCATAGGGCAACAAAGACAGACTCTGTCTCAAAAAAAAAAAAAAAAAAGAACAAAGGCTCGGTGCCTGTGGCTCAAGCGGCTAAGACGCCAGCCACATACACTTAAGGTGGTGGGTTTGAATCCAGCTGGGACCCGCCAAACAACAATAATGGCTGCAACCAAAAAAAAAAAAAAATAGCCGGGCGTTGTGGCAGGCACCTATGGTCCCAGCTACTTGGGAGGCAGGAGACTCACTTGAGCCCAGGAGTTGGAGGTTGCTGTGAGCAGTGAAGCCATGGCACTCTACCCAGGGTGACAGCTTGAGGCTCTGTCTCAAAAAAAAAAAGAACAAAAACAAAGAACGAATAAAATGGTTAAAAATCCCTTGCTTAAAAACTGCTGATTCCAACAACAGCCCTTTCATGTGACATTCTTTACTTTTGGCCAGGGCTGGGTTTGAACCTGCCACCTCTGGCATATGGGGCCAGTGCCCTACTCCTTTGAGCCACAGGTGCCACCCTCATGTGACATTCTTATCACAGGTTCTCACATCAGTTCCCTGGGCTTGGAACTCATTCCTCAAAGTCCATCTCAAAGTCACCTGCTCTGGAGAAATGTCTCTACAGAATCCCAGGTGCCCCACCCCTACGGTTCTAGCCACATCTGAATCTGTGCTTCTGAAGGACTTCAGGCGCACTTTGTAAAGCACCTATCCCCACAGCAGACATGGCTCTGCCATACTGGCTGTGGGCTCTAGCACAGGCCTTACCCACAGTTGGTCTCCACAAGGTGTTTGGGAGCACTTGGCTATGGCAGGCCGCCTCTTATGTGTTCTGCACTGAATGAAGGTCCCTATTCTCTGCCAGAGCAAACACTCATCCACCCCCCCCTCCCAAGTGGGTGGCAGCAGCCTGGACTTTTCCTGGCACTGCCCTTCCCCTGCTATTCATCTACTCTGCCTGGCCCCAGCCTCTTGGTGGCATTCCAGGGGGCGGGTCCCATAGGAGGAATGAGATCATGCACAGTGAGGGCTTAGAGGTCCTCAGAGAAAGGTGCCTCTATGAATGTACCTGTGAATAGCCCTGTTGGAACCCACTTGGTGTTTTAATTGCCAAACCACAGCCTGGTTGAGCACCCACAGCTGGGTTCCCAGGGATGGGTGGCTGGTAAAGCTAGGTGGGGCCAGGAGGAGCCCAGGTGGGTAAGAGTCCCCTTCTTCCCTGGGGCACACAATAGCATGGCCCAGCCTTTTCCTTGCTTTCTTCCCACACACCCCTAAAGGTGCTGATGATAGCTTGGTCGTCCAGACACTACTCTGTTCTGTCTCCTTGTCCTTAGCAATAGCTTCCTGAGGGCAAAGAAAGGAGGCCTTAACCTCAACCTGCCCACAGGCCCATGGGTGCCCAGAAGTTCTACTGGAGGAAACAGTGCCGGCAATTAGGTCCTTAGCCTTGGAGCCTGTGGGGTGATGAAGTACACAAGGAAACAGGACACAAGCAGTGTGGCATCAGTGAAGACTGTGCACAGTGGGAACCAGGACTCAAGGGTGTCTAAAGTGGAAAAGACCACTTCAGGCCAGGAATATGGGTGGTTTAGGTGGGCTCTAGCCCAAATGGGAGCTAGAGGCAGAGCTGGGGAGTTAGCAGCGAGTGGAGAGGTAGGGGAGGAGAAAGTGCATGGCAGGCTCAGATGGGAAGACCAAATGGGAGTATGAAAGGGGCCAGGGTGCTGGGGAATTACCCACTTCTTGCTCTGGCCTCACACAAAGACCTTCTAGAATGCAGTCAGCACTCTCAAAACACTTACTTCAGGGGTGCTGCCTGTAGCTCAGTGGGTAGGGTGCTAGCCACATACACCAAGGCTGGCAGGTTCAAACCCAGCCTGGGACTGCTAAAACGACAACAACCAAAAAAAAAAAAAAAGCCAATAGCCAGGCGTTGTGGTGGACACCTGTAGTCCCAGCTACTTGGGAGGCTGAGGCAAGAGAATTGCTTAAGCCCAAGAGTCTGAGGTTGCTGTGAGCTGTGATGCCACAGCCTTCTACTGAGGATGACAGCTTGAGACACTCTCAAAAAAAAAAAAAAAAAAAAAAAAACGCACTTCAGCCTTCAGACTGGGATCCATGGATCAGCCTCTCTTTGGGAAAGGGAAATTTTTTTTTTTGAGACAGAGTCTCAAGCTGTCACCCTGGGTAGAGTGCTGTGGCATCACAACTCACAGCAACCTCAAACTCTTGGGCTTAAGCGATTCTCTTGCAATAGCCTCACTACAGGCACCCACCAGAACGCCTGACTATTTTTGCATTGCGGTTGTCATTGTTGTTTAGCAGGCCCAGTCTGGGTTTGAACCCACTAGCCTTGGTATATGTGGCAGGCGCCCTACCCACTGAGCTGTAGGTGCCACCATGGGAAAGGGGAAATTAATGCCTCCTCCCAGAGCAATGCCAAGCCAGGACACACAGGAGGCCCTTATCTCCCAACTGCTTAGTGGAGGCTGAGGCAGGGGAGCCTGGCAGTCAAACCAGACTCTTTTTTTCTGAGACAGAGTCTCAAGCTGCTACCCTGGGTAGAGTGCAGTGGCATCAGAGCTCACAGCAACCTCTAACTCTTGAGCTTAAGCATTCCGCTTGCTTCAGTTTTTTTAATTTTAGTAGAGACAGGGTCTTGCTTTTTGCTCAGGCTGGTCTCAAACTCACGACCTCAAGCAATCCACCCACCTCAGCCTCCCAGAGTGTTAGGATTACAGGCATGAGCCACTGCACCCAGCCAAACCAGGCTCTTTAATCTGCCTCTACTCAACCATGAGTTGGGAAGCATTTTCCCAACTATCATTTCAGAAAGGAAAATGAAATTGGCAATTTGGTGTAATTAGGCCTTTTATACCCCAGCCATGCCCCTTGTCCACCTCTGGTGGTACAGAGAAGCTACAGTTACAGAGTTGCTTGGCAACAAAATAAAATCATATTAGACTATAGACCAAAGTATAAAATAAAGATCTGAGTCTATATTGATATAATGACTGAATAAATAAGGGAGAACAGACAAATCTCCCACGCAGAAGAATTTTTCTTTCTTTTTTTTTTTTGAGACAGTCTCAAATTGTTGCCCTGGGTAGAGTACCATGGCATCATAGCTCACAGCAACCTCCCACTTCTGGGCTTAAGCGATTCTCTTGCCTCCACCTCCCAAGTAGCTGGGACTACAGGTGCTTGCCACAACGCCCAGCTATTTATCGGTTGTAGTTGTCATCATTGTTTGGTGGGCCCGGGCTGGATTCAAACCTGCCAGCTCTAGGGTATATGGCTGGTGCCCTAGCTGCTTGAGATACAGGCACTGAGACCATAGAAGAATTTCACATAAAAAATGTAGATATTCTGGGGCGGCACCTATGGCTCAAAAGGAGTAGGGTGATGGCCCCATAGGTTGGAGATGGCAGGTTCAAACCTAGCCCCAGCCAAAAACTGCAAAAAAAATGTAGATATTCTGCTATTAAAGAGGTGGAACATAACTCCCCATTCATTAATTGTGGTCTACACAGTCACTTACAAAGAGTACAGTATAAAAAGGGAGAGGAAAAAAAAAGAATAATTTTATAGAGGAGAAACATTAACAAACTTTACTTCAACCAGGTGATCAAGGTCACCATGAACACGTGATGAGATGAGAAGACCTTCCATCTGGTCTTCCTCCCAAACCCATAGCCCCAGCCTAATCATGAGAAAAACAAATGCTAATGGAGGGACATCCAACAATATACCTGACAGTACTACTTCAAACTGTCAAGGTCATCAAAAACAAAGAAATTCTGGTCGGGTGTAATGGCTCACGCCTCTAATCCTAGAACTCTGGGAGGCCAAGGCGGGTGGATTGCTTGAGCTCATAAGTTCAAGATCAGCCTGAAAAAAATTAAGACCCCTGTCTCTGTGGCTCAAGCAGCTAACGCGCCAGCCACATACACCTAAGGTGACGGGTTCAAATCCCCAGCCTGGGCCCGCCAAACGACAATGATGGCTGCAACCAAAAAAAAAAAAAAAAAAAAAAAGACCCCTGTCTCTACTAAAAATAGAAAAACTGAGGCAAGAGGATTGCTTGACTCCTCTAAGAGTTGGAGATTGCTGTGAGCTATGAAGTCATAGCACTCTATTCAGGGCAACAGCTTGAGACTATGTCTCAAAAAAATAAAATAAAATAAAACACATCTGTGTGAGCCCTGGTGGGTCAAGAACCACTAGTAGGGCAGTCGGGACAAGGAGCAGCAAGGGATGGAAAGGACAAAGGCAGGTGAAATAGGGACTGCTTTATTTCAGAACAAGGTACAACAGCCCCCACCTGCTTCCCTGCACCTGGGAACCTTGGGCAAAGGTGAGCTAGGAAGCCACAGGTCTCAAGAGACAAATCAGAGGGTAATGTGTGTATGTTGCTTCCCTGTCCAGAGGGGCAGGTTGCCATTGCTGTGGTATGGCTCTGCTGCTAACTGGGAATTAAAGAGTAAAGGGACAAGGAAGCCAGGTCAGATACCTCTAAAGTTAAACTAAGGCAGGAGAGTGACACTGAAGGTGACAATATTTCCTGTTGGCAGGAAGAAAAGGAATAATACACAAAAGAAGTTCTTAGGGAAACCACCGAAGGTGGGAGTGACCAGAGAAGCCCTGAGCTTTGTCTGATCTCCAGGCACGCTGGTCTTCTTCTCTCCCTTGGATATGATCAGGCACACCCTGAGGCTGCCTGGTCACTGTGGATGTCCTGCCTTGGGGCAGTTCCAACTGTTGGTTCCACAGAAGAAGTCCTCAGGGAGCTCACTCAGGAGTCCATCCAGGTCATCTGCAGAGAGGAGAATGGGGAGGTAGCCTTAGTGACAACATTAGGATTTGGAGTGCCGCAAGTCGAAAGCTCCTGCCCTTCAGGAGGGCCCGAGCTGGTTGTACAGCCAGGGAGGCCCCTCTCAGGCAGTGTGCAGTAGACAGGCTGGCTGACCTCCATCTCTTCTGCTCCCCAGGTACCCATGCACAACAGTGGGCAGGAGCACGATCCTGGGGCCACTCTGGTGAGAGAGAAGATTCCCCTAGGCCTCAGTGATTCCTCTGCTTCCATACAGAGTCACAGTAACAAGCAGGAAGGCTTCAGAGGTCCCCTAATACAATCCTCTTGCCGGATGGAGGGAGACAGAATGCTGGAAAAAGCCGTCAATTATGTTCAGAATCACACAGTTCATTAATCTGATTTCTCATCCCCAAAGTACCTGCATGGACTTAGAAAACGATAGTAACTGTTCCTGTGTTCTTAGATGCAATGCTTATGTCCAAGAACTCAGACACAGTGCTGACCTCAGTAATCCCTACTGATAGCATTTTCATAAACGTGGCAACTAACACTGAGCGCTTGCTCTGTGCCTCAATAACCTTTCATAGGGCAGCTCATGGTAGTTCCTCTTAAATAAGCCCCACTTTACCTGTGAGAATGGTTTAAAGAGGTAAAACAACTTGCCCAAGGTGAACCAGAGACATTGCTGCCAATTAGAAAACTCCCACTTGGCTCGGCGCCTATAGCTCAACTGGCTAAGGCACCAGCCACGTACACCTAAGGTGGCGGGTTCGAATCCCCAGCCTGGACCCGCCAAACAACAATGACGGCTGCAACCAAAAAATAGCCGGGTGTTGTGGCGGGCACCTGTGGTCCCAGCTACTTGGGAGGCGGAGGCAGGAGACTTGCTTGAGCCCAGGAGTTGGAGGTCGCTGTGAGCTGTAATGCCACGGCACTCTACCCAGGGGGACGGCTTGCGGCTCTGTCTCAAAAAAAAAAAAAAAAAAGTCCCAGGCAGCACCTGTGGCTCAGTGAGTAGGGCGCCAGCCCCATATATACAGAGGGTAGCAGGTTCAAACCCAGCCCCGGCCAAACTGCAACAAAAAATAGCTGGGCGTTGTAGCAGGCACCTGTAGTCCCAGCTACTTGGGAGGTTGAGCAAGAGAATTGCTTAAGCCCAGGAACTGGAGGTCGCTGTGAGCTGTGACGCCACAGCACTCTACCAAGGGTGACAGCTTGAGGCTCTGTCTCAAAAAAAAAAAAAAAATGTCCCAGGCACCACCGGTGGCTCAGTGAGTAGGGCGCCAGCCCCATATATACAGAGGGTAGCAGGTTCAAACCCAGCCCCGGCCAAACTGCAACAAAAAATAGCTGGGTGTTGTAGCAGGCACCTGTAGTCCCAGCTACTTGGGAGGTTGAGCAAGAGAATTGCTTAAGCCCAGGAACTGGAGGTCACTGTGAGCTGTGACGCCACAGCACTCTACCAAGGGTGACAAAGTGAGACTCTGTCTGTAAATAAATAAATAAATAAAAGAGAAAACGTCCCATGCTAGCTACGTTGTGCCTGTTTAGAGAAACACTATGAGAAATGAAGGGGAATGGCAGTCAGCATGTACCTAGGAAACTGGAAACCAGAGTAAGAATTAGTATTTCTGCCTCTAGCCCTGTGCCGCCAGCACTCGCAGCTGCCTGCTCAACAAGTCTTTCCCTACACTGGAGAGATGACATCAGCCCTAATAATCTATAGGCGATTTTGTGTGACTACCAGCAACCTTCTGCCAACAGTTTGGCCTGTCATCAAACTTATTTTTGAGGAGAGAGTGTAGGTTCCCAGACAATGCAAGATTCCAGCATAAGGGGCAGTGCTTTTCTTTCTTTCCTTCCCTCCCTTTCTTTCATTGAGACAGAGTCTCACTTTGTTGACCCTGGTAGAGTGCCCTGCTGTCATAGCTCAGAGCAACCTCAAACTCTTGGGCTCAAGTGATCCTCTTGCTTTAGCCTCCCCCAAGTAGCTGGGACTACAGGCGCCGGCCACAACATAGGCTATTTTTAGAGATGGGGTCACACTCTTGCTCAGGCTGCTCTCAAATTCCTAAACAATCCCCCCACCTAGGCCTCCCAAAGTGCTAGGATTATAGGCGTGAGCTACCACACCTGGCCAGTGCTTTTTCATAGGATACAAATAAACGGTCTTTGTGATTTATCTATTGGTATTTTGTGAATTGGTCAGTATGATACCTACCCCTACTCCCACAAACTTTGGGCCAGTCATAGTTGAATTTCTGAAATGAAATTAAAGATGGCTGGATACTGTGGCTCACGCCTATAATCCCAGCACTCTAGGAGGCCAACGTGGGTGAATTGCTTGAGTTTAGGACTTCAAGACCAGCCTGAGCAAGATTTCTATTTTCTACTTGGGAAATCAGTTTTTGTGATCTGGTCATCAACCCACAGAGAACTCAAAGTGTGGTGCAAAGACAGGGCCTGTCCATTTGGGCAGAGGTTGGTGATGTTTCCCACTGTGGCTAGCAGCACATGACCTGGAAATGCAGAAGACCTGTTGTTCACACTTTACGTGACCCTTATCACACTGTTAACTCAGTCTGTGGCCTGTAGCCTTGCCAAATAAGATACCAGATTTGCATTGTATAAGATTATATAAGATCCAAGATTCACAAAAAGAGGAACAAGATGTAGCCAGGAAGATATAGGCTGAGTTATTTATGTATTTATTTATTTTTGTAGTTTTTGGCTGGGGTTGGGTTTGAACCTGCCACCTCCAGCATATGGGGCCGGTGCCCTACTCCTTTGAGCCACAGGTGCCACCCCCAGGCTGAGTTAATCAAGAGGAAATGGAAGGAGAACCTCTCTTGCTCCCAAGTGGGCCAACTGCTTTACCTGCTTCTGGGAGTTCTTCCCCTGCCTCTGGGTTCTGTGCTGTTCTGAGGCTTTCCCCAGGCTTTGCAGCAACATCATGTTGGAGGCTGTCATGGAAGCTTCCTAAATCCTGGGGACAGAGGATCTGGTTACCAATGCCTGTGCTCCCAAAATCCCTCTGGAAGGTACCACCTCTACCCAGACAACCTCAAATAAATAGGTGGGGCCTCAGGAAAGAGACATGACGGAGAGTGTGATAAGGCCCAGTCAGTCACCCAGGCTCATGCTAAGGGAAGGGAGCTGAAATGCCAAACACCAAAACACTAGGTAATTTAAGAAAACAAAACATAAAACAAATCTTTTTTTGGCTGATTTTCTAATTCTGTCGGTATATAATGTTTCAGGGAATCTATATAACTAAAGCAGAAAACAAATAAGCCATTCAGAAATATATTGAGGAGTAAGCCTGGGATTAAAAATTAGCTGTTAACAATCCCTAAATTAGCTAATATATGAGCACATAATTAAAATTGGTAAATAAACCATTGATTATGGTTAGCCCTAGGGAATAAATGTGAGGAAGGGTTTCATTTTTTGCTTATTTTATGTCATTTCAATTTATGTAAATGAGCATGGATAATTTGAAATTTAAAAGAAAAATAAACAATATTTTTAGGATGTGGGGTGATTTTGAGAGAACATGGAAAGGTTAAGAGAAAGATGAAGGAAACAGAAGTGGAAAGTTCGAGCTAGAGCTCTAAGGTAACCAGAGGTCAAGTCTAATGCACTCCTAGGGATGAAAACAGCAGCAGGGGAGGGGACAGGGCTTGCCTGAGGTCACAGTACAAATTATCAGCAGAACTGGGTTGAGACCCAGGTCTCCGGACCCCAGGCCAGGATCCAAGGAAGGGTGAGAGTGGACAAGTCAAGCCCAGACTCTGCAATGCCCCTCAAGTGGAGCTGCTTGGGTTTATCCTTATCTCCCAAAAGATACCAAATGCTGGCCTCTGTTCCAAAAGGGGGTACCCCCACCAGTGTTCTGTGCAGGCTCCCCCTCGCCTAACTCTGTTAGTTCTCAAGTGACTCCAATCCTCTCAGATGTTCAAGCCTGCCATCAGACACTCGAGGATCACCAAGAAGCCAGCTGTTCCTCTAGGTACTATTACTGAGCCGTCTGGCAAGCTGCTGGCCCAGCGACAGGAGATAGTCCTATCCCCAAAGGCACCTCTCAGTTCAGGGCACCAGCCCCTTTCACGCCTCCGCTCCTCAGAGTAGAGGAGAATAAGGAATCAGAAGATGCAGGCAGGTGGGGCACAGTGGCTCACACCTATAATCCTAGCACTCTGGGAGGCCACACAGGTCGATTCCCTGAGCTCAGGCGTTCAAGACCAGGCTAAGCAAGAGTGAGACCTCTATCTCTACTAAAAATAAAAAAACTAGGGCGGCGCCTGTGGCTCAGTGAGTAGGGCACCAGCCCCATATACCGAGGGTGGCAGGATCAAATCCGGCCTTAGCCAAAGTGCAACAACAACAACAAAATATTATTAAAAAAACAAAAAACAAAAAACAAAAACTAGCCAGGCATTCTGGCAGGTGCCTGAAGTCCCAGCTACTTGGGAGGCTGAGGCAAGAGGATCACTTGAGCCCAAGAGTTTAATGTTGCTGTGAGCTGTGATGCCATGGTACTCTACCCAGGGCGACTGAGATTGTCTCAAAGACAAAAAAATAAGATGCAGAAAGGAGGGCTCTACCAGCCCCTGTTCCATCCTGCTTTTCTTACCTCAGGGAAGAGCTGAGATGGCTTGTAGTTCCCGTCCCCAGAATCTGGGCTGTAAATGTGGACCAGGTTGTTGGGTGTCACGTTGAGGTAGTGATTTCGGAGTGAAGGAGAAAACACTCCAATCTGGAGTTGAGGAAGAGGAAGGCCAGTGTCCTGATGGCATACCGTGTGTTGCCAGATAGCCACCACTCACCACACCCTCCCCATCAACACAACCCTCCATCCCCATACACCCCAAAGAATGGCAGCTGGTATAAGGGCCATCGGCCTTCCCTCAGCTTTCACATCAAGGCCTGGCAATAGCTCAGCCACTCCGAGGCTGGGTGCTGGGACAGAAGGCAGCCAGACAGGTAAATAGATGGACAGGTATGGAAACAGACAGCTTGGGAGCTCTTTTCCAGTGGTGGATAGAGAGCAGCTCCCCATACCTGCTTCAGCAGCAGCACTGAACCAGGCTTCAGTTCATTCTGGCGTGTTTCCAGCAGCAATCTGTGCAGTGTCCCCTGCATCTCTCCTGCAAATACCACATGGTCCAACAGTTTCAGGGTAAGGGCAATATAGCAACTAGTCTGGGTCCTGATAGGGAAAGGGGCTGTTCACTGCTTCAATCTACCCATCTGTAAATAGACTGTGTGATTTCTCATCTCCTAGCCTCAATAGAGGCCACTCATCAGACAATCCCAGGACCTAGTTCCTTACCAGTAGGGTCCTTGAAAACCACGCTGGCATCCATCGTGCTCCGGGTCAGAGACTTGATCATCACTGCCATGTTGGGGACCTTGTTTCTAGGAAGCTGCTTCAGGGCTGCCTGCTTGCAAGGAGAGGCACTCACAGAGCCAGCCATGGCCTCTCTGTAACTTCTCAGGTTCCCAAGTGTGCCAGGGCAACCAGAGGACAAGAGGGGACAGTACAGTTGTGGTAATGACCTTCCTTGTGGAAGGCAGAGGGCCAGTTTGAAGGGCACATCCCACCTCTCTCTGGCAGAGAAGATGGCAGGGCCTTCATCTCTCCACTTGTCTCCTTCCTTTTGTGCATATGTATTTATAAAGTGTTCCTTCCTGGTAGGCCACAGGCAGAGACACATTGGCACAGGTACTGGCATGTATCTGCATATGGCCATTGACACTGGGGAGCCCTGACAATGGCAGTGTGCTTACCCACCCCATCCAGGGCCTATAACACACTCTCTCCTCCTTCAGCCTGAGCCCATACTGTGGATGACAATGAAAAGGTGGGTGAGTGGAAGATGCAACAAAAGGGGCCTCATGCTGTTGCCCAGGCAGGCTAGAGAAAGAGGGAACAAACAGCCACCCTTTCCTAAGGTGAAGTCGAGCAATAGGTTGGCAAAAGTGAGAAAAATGGTCTTTTCTTAGGTCTCAGTGCCCAGAACACTTACCTTCCGCAGCACCATAACAATGCTGTAGGTACAGAGGAAGCAGGTGGGGTCTTTCTCATCCACGCCCAGAGCAGATTTCATGGTCAGCCAGGGCCCTCGTGCAAAATCCTCCTCCATTGATGCCTGGGAACTAGCAACAATCTGGTACCACAGAGTAGAGGGGGAAGTGCATTAATGGGTCTGCCTTGCTACAGACCCTCGGAGGAGTGGGAGAAGAAAGACAAATTCCCTGGGAAAAACCAGAGCATGGTGGCCACAGTCTCCCGTTTTTTACCTCCAAGGTCAGAAAATGGTATGTGAAATCTTGCTGCGTGTCTTATCTTTCATTGAGCAGCTACAGCAAAGGAGTTTGTTTGTTTTTTTAAATCAAATCCTGACTTTAATTGCACTGAAGCAAAAGGCTATTCATGCTTGTCTCTTGCAATAAACTCAAAAAGCCTTTGTGGTAGGAGGGATTCCCCACATACATTTCTAGGCTTCCAGGTATTTTGAAACCAGTCATATTTTATTTGGGATGCCTCTGGCTTTAACCAATAACCTTCATATATTTATTAATTTATTTATAGGCTCTGCGCCTGTGGCTCTAGTGGCTAAGGCGCCAGCCACATACACCTAAGGTGTTGGGTTCAACTCTAGCCCTAGCCCACCAAACAATGATGGCTACAACCAAAAAATAGCCGGGCGTTGTGGTGGGTGCCTGTGGTCCCAGCTACTTGGGAGGCTGAGGCAGGAGACTTGCTTGAGCCCAGGAGTTGGAGGTTGCTTTGAGCTGTGATGCCACAGCACTCTATCCAGGGGGACAGCTTGAGGCTCTGTCTCAAAAAAATATAAAATAAAATAATAAATAAATATTTATTTATTTATAGACAGTCTCACTTTGTTGCCCTCAGTAGAGTGCTGGTACTTCACAGCTCATAGCAACCTCTAGCTCTTGGGCTTAGGCAATTCTCTTGCCTCAGTCTTCTGAGTAGCTGGGACTACAGGAGCCCACCAGAACACCCGGCTATTTTTTTGCTGCAGTTTGGCCAGGGCTGGGTTCAAACCTGCCACCCTCAGTATATGGGGCCAGTGAGACACAAGTGCCACCCATAACTTTCTTATATTAATACGTGCTTTGGACTCAGCGCCTGTAGCTCAAGCGGCTAAGGCACCAGCCACATACAACAGAGCTGGTGGATTTAAATCCAGCCCAGGCCTGCCAAACAACAATGACAACTATAACCAAAAAATAATGACCAGGCACTGTGGCGGGCGCCTATAGTCCCAGCTACTTGGGCGGCTGAGGCAAGAGAAATGCTTAAGCCCAGGAGTTGGAGGTTGCTGTGAGCTGTGATGCCAGGGCATTCTACCCAGGGTGACAGCTTGAGGCTCTGTCTCAAAAAAACAAATAACAGCAACAAAAAAAAAGACATGCTTTGAATCCAGGTGAGTATTTACTGCTTTGTATCTGAAATGGACTGGCAGATCTGGGGAGGAGCAGCAAAGAAAAAAAACAATGGATAGAGTCAAAAAGCAAAAGTGGGTCTCAGAGCAGGGCAGGTCAACCAGAACCCAGGAAAGTGGGAACCCAACAAAAGGGAACCCACTGGAAGCACGACTGAGGTAGATCCTTCCCAGCTCAGTTCCCAGAAACAGGAGAAGGGCTCCCGAGATAGAATCTCTTAATATTTATTACATGCTCCTCCCCTGGGGGAAGATGGAGCTAGCTGGGCCTTTTTTTTTTTTTGAGGCAGAATCTCACTATGTCACCCTTGGTAGAGTGCTGTGGAGTTAGAGCTCACAGCAACCTCAAACTCTTGGGCTTAAGCGATTCTCTTGCTTCAGCTTCCCAAGTAGCTGGGACTACAGGTGCCCGCTGTTAACACCTGGCTATTTTTCAGTTGCAGTTGTCATTGTCATTCAGTAGGCCCAGGTTGGGCTCCAACCTGCCAGCCTCGGTGTACTACTACTGAGTAGCTCACTGAGCTACTACCTACCTACTCACTGAGCTACAGGTGCCACCCTGGGCCTTTATTTCTTAGATAGGAAAGAAGGCTGACCCATGGCATAGGATAATGCCTGGCTGGCTTTAGGACAGGACTTGCTTTTTTTTTTTTTTTTTTGAGACAGAGCCTCAAGTTGTTGCCCTGGGTAGAGTGCAGTAGCATCACAGCTCACAGCAACCTTTAATTCCTAGGCTTAAGTGATTCTCTTGCCTCAGCCTCCCACGTAGCTGGGACTACAGGCACCCACCACAATGCCTGGCTATTTTTTTGGTTGTAGTTGTCACTGTTTGGCAGGCCCAGACTGGATTCAAACCAGGCAGCTCTGGTGTATGTGCCTGGCCCCTTAGCTGCTTGAGCTATAGGTGCCAAGCCAGGATAGGCCTGGCTTTATACCAGTAAATTTGCTGCTTCCTCCAGGTGGGTTCCCTAAATGCACTCCCCATATTCTCCCACTCTAGCTTCTTGAGACAGGGCCTCATTGTCACTGTGGCTGGAGTGTGGTGGTGTTATCATAGCTCACAGCAACCTTACACTCCTGAGTTCAAGTGATCCTCTTACCTCAGTCTCCCAAGTAGCTGGAACTATATAGGTACATGACAACATGACTGGCTAATTTTTCTACTTTTTGTATATGAGGTTTCACTGTGTTGCTCAAGTTGGTCTCAAATTCCTGGCCATAAGCCTTCCAAAGTGGTAGGAGGATTGAGGCCAGAAGTGCCAATCTCCCACTTCAGCCTCCCAAATAGCTAGGATTACAGGTATGAGCCACTGTGCCCAATCCCTAAATGCCCTTTGGTGTGTGACACCAGGGAACAGGACTAGCAGCACTGGCTCTGGTTACAAATTCCTCAAACATGCAGGGAAGTCCGTTACTTTCAAATGATGCTCAGGAAGTTAGCATTTGCATGAAATAAGTTACCTCTGTCCGGAACTTAGCCAGAGCACCATGAGTCGGAGTCTGGGGTGTGGAAACCATGATCGCCTCCAAATTGTTCCCACTATGCTACGAGGAGAGAAGGAGAAGGTGAGAGCAAGCTCAGCAGCTGTTATTTACAAGTACAGCTTCTTGTCTGGGTTACATAATGAGTTCAGGAAACTATCAGGGACAATTAACACATACTACATTGCTCCTAACGAAGTCTCAAGAGCCTACTTGGCAGCTCAAAAAAGACACTTTGGGGATTGTTTTAGGAATGTAAAGAAGTTGAAGTAAAACCCATAGCTGCCTGACCAGGGTAGTGACCCAGATAGAAAGGACTGTGATGAGCAAAGGGGCAGCTTTCCCCAAGACCCTTTTCAGGGCCTTAACCCCGCTCCCCGGGGAGATCCAGCACAGAAGTAATCTAGAAGGCCTCCTTGAACTTCTCGTAAAGTACAAGGGAAGAGCAAATAACAGACAGAAATTGTTCCAATTTCAATACCTTTCAAATGAGAGGAAGAGGGTACACCTATCACAGCCAGACCAGATCTTCAGAGTCCATTTCTCTGGGATCTGAGCCAAGGCTGGTTCTATGCATTTGTCCCTCCCACACTGCTTAAATCCAAACTTGCACCAGGGCCCTGTCTCCCTTTAGCCCCAACTTCCCCCCAGTGACCACACATGCTGGCCACAGTGAATGGTTCTGCGGCTCTTGAGAGCACCTCACTCTCAGGCCAGTGTGTCCCTGGACCATCCTCAGAGCACAGCTGCCCCACACACACCTATGAACTCCCTACTTACCCATCCAAAACCCAATCAGCAGGCTCAAAGCAGTGTCTCCCTAGCACCCAGGAAATGATCCCAACTTACATGGTGCACTTTGTACATAATCATTGGTTCCATCTGTTTCTCCATTTCACTATAAGCTCCTTAGGACTCGAGCTGTTTCTTTTCGAGACAGAGTCTATTGTTCTGTCCCCTGAGCTAGAGTGCATGGGATTAGCCTGGCTCACAGCAATCTCAAACTCCTGGGCTCAAGCAATCCTGCTGCCTCAGCCTCCCAAATAGCTAGGACTATAGCTGTGTGCCACCACATTCAGCTGATTTTTCTTTTATTTTTGAGACAGAGCTTCAAGCTGTCGCCCTGGGTAGAGTGCCATGGCATCACAGCTCACAGCAATCTCTAACTCGTGGGCTCCAGTGAGTGTCCTGCCTCAGCCTCCCAAATAGCTGGGACCACAGGTGTCCACCACAACGCCTGGCTATTTTTTTGGTTGCAGCCATCATTGTTGTTTGGTGGGCCCGGGCTGGATTCGAACCCGCCACCTTAGGTGTATGTGGCTGGCGCCTTAGCCGCTTGAGCCACAGGCACCAAGCCTGTTTTATTCTTTTTGAGACAGAGTCTTACCTTGTTGCCCTCGGTAGAGTGCCATAGCATCACAGCTCACAGCAACCTCAAACTCTTGGCTTAAGCAATTCTCTTGCCTTAGCCTCCCAAGTAACTGGGACAATAGGTACCTGCCACAATGCCTGGCTATTTTGTTGTTGTTCTTGTTGTTGTTTAGCAGCCTGGGTGCATGTGGCCAGCACCGTAACCACTGAGCTATGGGCACTGAGCCTGGTTTTTCTATTATTGGTAGAGACGGGATCTCACTCTTGCTCAGGGTGGTCTTTAACTCCTGAGCTCGAGCAATCTGCCCATCTCAATGTCCCAAGTAGCCAGGACTACAGGAGTGCACTATCACACCTAGCTATGGAACTTATTCTTTTTAAAATCTCACATATTCTTAGTTCCAAGCAAACTGCTCAACACACAAGTCCTTAGCAAATATAAGTAAATGGCGCTCAACAAATGTGTGAAAATTGTGATGTTCTCAGAGCCTTAAGTACCTCTCTCATGGTGGATTTTCAAGAATTCAATTCTTCCTTCCTACTTCTGACGTCTTCTGCAGCTTTGGAAATCCTTTCTCCCTTCACTCTCCTCCTTGCTCCCCCCAGGAGGGAAGACAGTCTAGGGCTGGATGACATTAGAACCCTCCTTCTGTCCCTTGCCAGGGGACATCCTAGGGAGCCAGGTCACTCACCTGGTGAGGCAGGATCCCTGCTGGGCCAGGGAAGCGGCGTGCTTTGGCTCGGGTGGAGGGGCGGGTGGTCTGCTGGGGTGTCCGATTGGCAGCAGAGACCAGCTGCACCAGGTGGTTGGTGACTATGGGTGTCTGCAGAGCTCCTTGGGGAACCAGGGAGGAATGGAGACCTTTTGTGGTGCTAAGATGAGACTCAACAGAAGACACTGGAGCTCGGAGTTCTAAGTGCCTCGGAAGAAATAATCCAGAGCTAGTCCTTGAAGTTGTAGAACAGCAGGAGTTTGAAGTTCGAGGTCTGGGAAAATGAGGTGAGCCACTTGACCAGACACTCAGAGAATGAAATGGCTGACTGGGTAACTGATTTTGAGGGCTGCTCTGAACAGGCCCTCCAGCAACCTGGAGAGGCTGGGGTGCTCGTATAGGCGGACCTTGTGGACACCCTTCCCAATGCGGTTGTTGAGTGGGAATGGTTGAAGAAGCTGGGTCAGGAAGGTTACCCATGATACCTGGTCTCATGCAGGGCTGTGGAGTCCTGCAGTGGACAATAGGACCTAGAGGCTTATCCTGGACTGACATAATACCTGCTATGTGAGTGGCAGGCATGGGCCCCTTCCAGCAAGATCCACTCTGATCAACTACCTGGGCCTTTTTAGCCAAAGCTGGATTCTCCCGCTGCTGCTGGGCAGGCAGGGTTCGAGTGGCCTCATTGCTAACTCCAAGTTCCAGTTCCATATTTGGCCCATCCAGCTCCATGCTTGCCAGGACCTTATCAAATTCATCTTGTTCAGGCCCCTCAAAGCCACCAACCCACTGCTGTTGGCTCTTAAAGGTGACTAAGGAACGTGGTGCTGAGGACTGGGACCTCGCTGGCTCTCTGAGCACCTCTGTCAGTGTTGCTTCTCTCTGAATGCCAGTCCAACTGCTGGAAGTGGAGACAGGGCTTAGGGGGGCTATTCCTGTGCAAGGTGGGTGGCTGGTGGCCTTGGTCATGCTGGAAACAGGGAGGCAGAGTCCCAGGGCTGGCAGGCCCGAACCTTCAGAAAGAGCACTGGGGTGCCTTGAAGATTGCTCCTGCACGGTCTCCTGTGGCCTAGAAGAGACAGTTCTCAGGAGCCTGGCATTCACAGGCAGTGAGCCAGCAAACTGGTTCTCTGTATCTTCCACAGCAGATAAGAAATCCTAAAAGGAAGCAGAGACAGAGTCTTGGCAGGTGGAAATCAAGAAATCCCCTTACTGTTCAGAGATGTGACAAGTACATGTGCAGATATATGCAAGCAAGTAAACCAAAGCATGGAAGGCAATGGTGGTGTCTCTTACCACTTTTGACCTCATCCATGAGCTTACCACCAGGCTTCTATTAGAAATACTCTAAGGCTAAGCCCTCAGGTAGCTTTACCTTTTCTCAAAGGTTCTTTGAAACTGAACCGCTTCTTCAGTCTCAAAGTGGGAGCTGTGAGGGGGCAGTTTGGGGAGGACAGTAGGAGATGCAGGCGAATCAAGGAGTCAGACAAATCACCCAAGGTCACACCTCATCTCAAGGAGACTAGCTTTCTTTCTTTTTTTTTTTTTGAGATAGAACCTCAAGCTGTCCCCCTGGGTAGAATGCCGTGGCATCACAGCTCACAGCAACCTCCAACTCCTGGGCTCAAGGAAGTCTCCTGCCTTAGCCTCCCAAGTAGCTGGGACCACAGGCGCCCGCCACAATGCCCGGCTATTTTTTGGTTGCAGACGTCATTGTTGTTTTGGCAGGTCCGGGCTGGATTCGAACCCGCCACCTTAGGTGTATGTGGCTGGCGCCTTAGCCACCTGAGCCACAGGCGCTGAGCCAAGACTAGCTTTCTTTTCCCCCCCACCCAAGACTAGCTTTCTTATCTCCAAGCTATCCAACAGGGATCTATCCAGCTGATCGTGGTGCCTGTCCTTAGCCCACTCCTTACTCCCAACATATACTTGTATGCAACACACACACATTTACAGAGTAAGCCAGAGAGACCTTAGATCCAGCAAAATAGGCAGAAGTTAAATATAGCTTTTCAGGCAAGTTAAATTAAGTATGGATTCTAGTTGGGAAGCAAGGTGAGATTGACACCTTCAAGAACAACAGACCTGTTCTGAGGGTGTTTTGAGTCAGAACTGCTGATTTAACTGGCAGGAAGGTCCCCTCTACCCTCATCCCCTGATGCCACATTGAATTGTCTTGGCTAGAGAAAGGTTTTTTCCTGTTTATGTATTTTCAAGAGAGTCCCACATTCTAGCAGGACCACCTTAGTAGTTAGCAATAACAATAATCATCAGAATTATAGCAGTAATAAAGTACTGATGACTGGCTCAGCGCCTGTGACTCAAGTGGCTAGGGCTATGAAATTACTTAGTGTGAGTCTCAGTTTTTGCATACATAAAGTAAGAGTAAGAATAATGCTTATTCATAGGGCCATTGTGAGAATTAATTGAAAGAATTATTACAAATTGCTTACATGGGCTTGGCACCTGTGGCTCA
>CAUYTI010057892.1:0-14657 GCA_963575145.1 Galago senegalensis
TTCTCCCCCTCCTCCCCTCCTTCCCTCCATCCCTCCTTCTCCCCCTCCTCCCCTCCATCCCACCTTCTCCCCCTCCTCCCTGATGAAGGGCTCTTGTCAATGCTCCCACAGCCTAGAGCTGGCCTCCTGGGCACATTGGGACCTGATGCATCACTTAGGTTTGCACAACCCCTCACAGGAGCGCTAACTTAGGGTCAAACCTGTGAGCAGAGTGGACACAGTGCACAGGACTTCAGGAGGTCGCCTGAAGTCACTGGCATCCTGAAGCAGCATCTGAGCTTCCCAAGCTCAGGAACTTTGTCAGCCATGAAACACTGGCCTTGGGGTGAAAGACGCTTATGCACCTGTCCATCGTGGACAGGACAGACACCCCTCCTTGTGTGAAGATGGCTGGCGGCCGTCTCACCCTGATGCCTGTCAACATGCTTCAGAACTCCAGTGCCCACGTGAAAACCAGATACTGGGGGTTGTGAGATCAAACCCCTAGGGCTTGGAATTTTTTTTTTCCATTTTTGTAAAGAATTTGAGAAGGCTAACACAGTTTAGATCCATTATGTTGAGAGTCTCTGATAGTTAGATGGTTTAGTCAAAAATGTTGAGGGTTTTAATCCAAGAGGTGTTGGGTAACAAGCACAGGTGACAAGCAGAATTGAGCAAGGTTTGCCCTGGCAGCTCCTGGTCTGGCGTGAGCAGCGTGACTTCATGGACACCTCTGCTGGGATGTGGGTGAGGCTGTCCGCCAGGCTGCCACTGGCACCCAGAATGCAGAGGGTCCGGCTCTGCTCATCTTTCCTTTGTTGGAATAAATCGGCTGAGGACACACAGCCTTCACACAGTGGGTCTTCAGGGTGGGACCCCTTCTTAGTGGCCTGTGGGTTTGACATTGAGTAATAACAGCTGGTCCCAAGAGAGGGGTCGGGACTGATTTCTGGTCTTGGCTCCAACTTTGTAGGTTTCTGGCAAATCAGGGGTGACAGTCTCTAATGCCAATTGATACTGTGGCCAGACACATCTCACGCTTCATTCTCCCCCCACCCTGCATTTCTCTCCAGCAACTGGATTTCTGTGGAGTGACGGGTATGAGGGTGTTACTGCTGTGCTCACAGACCACACGGACTCAGGGCCAGCCCTGCAGTGATCTCACGAGGATTAGAGAATGGACACATCTGGGGAGTGGCCTGCTGGCCCATGCAGGGGCCCACAGAGGCACCCAGTCCCACCACCACCTGCCAGCATAGACACAGCGGCTGTGTGTCCCCCAGGCTCCAGGCCCAAAGGATATGCCTGGTGGACGGCAGCCCCTTGAACTCTCAGTCAGCTGTGCAGTAGGAAGCTGGGCCCTCAGTTCCTCACAAAGCCATTTTTTTCCATTCAATTTGACGTCTTGGAGGATAAGTAAAGGTGTCTGGCTATTTGGGAAATGTGAGTACATATTGCTTCCTCCCACCCCCACACAATTCATGGTAGCAGGAGAGATAAACCAGACGGGGTCCCTGAGAGCCTCATGTGTAGACACTTTTCCGGACTGTGTCAGGCCCTGTGCAGCCTGGAGGGGATTCCTTCTGTGAGGCCCAGACAAAGCCCCAGGGCTTGGGCCAGAAGCCCCTCGGCAGACCCCTGGGCGATCCGATGACATTGCCCTTGGTCCTCATGACCTGAACCTACCAGGGAGAGGAGGCAGTGGAACAGCTGGGCTGGGTGTCCCCCATCCCCAAGGAAGGGGCTGCCGAGCAAGGAGCACACTTGAGCAGAGGCACAGTGAAGACTGTCTGCTGGGCCCTGACTCAGACACGGAGAGTCACGCCCCTGTCTCAATAAACAGCTGAAATAAGCGCAGGGAAGGGGGGCCAGTGCCCTTTGGTGCTACCAGAACTTGGCTGCTCAACATTCCCACGTGGATCAGAGAGGAGGTCCCCGGGGAGGTAGGGGGCTGCAGAACCCCCTCTTCCCCAAGACACTGGGTAGGCGTCTGCTCTTCAGCAAGGTTCGCACTGTGATTCACATAATCAGTTTGAGGAGCCCTGCTGGGGCCTCCAGACACTCAGCCCACTGCAAAACGCTGCCTGTCTGAGGGTGTGACCCACCACTCAGCTGACACCACAGTGCACAGCCTGGGGCGCGGGTCTCCCTAACGTGCCCTGAGGGGCAAACAATGCCAGCCTGCACATCCCTCATACAAACACAGAGGGGGAGGGAATCCTGCTTCCGGGAAGAAAGTCTTCCAAGGAAAACAAGCTCGGCCTCTGTTTCCACTGGCGCTTTGTTAATCGCAACTCTTACAAATGCTGGCTGCCGTTCCCAGTGACACGGAGGGAACATGGGAATTGTTTTCATCCCGCTTGGTTACAGCTATGATGTTACTAACTTGTGAAGTCTGACTATTTGCTTGTCTCTGAACTTATGGTATAATATTCTTATTTTAAAACATCTTGAAAGAATTTGTTAACGTCACAGACCATAAATGTAAATTAAAATATCACATTGAAATGAAATAAAATACAACGTGTTTCTCATCCGTTAGAAGTGATGAGCCTGTCAGAAGGTCTCATTAGAGAGAGAGGACTCTCACCTGGACCTAGGCAGTCGTGAACTGTAGGTGGAGTGTGGGTACCGAGTCCCTGGTGCCCGTGCAGCCTTCCCCCACCTCATCACGGTGCTTCCGCTCTGGTCCTTAGCTGCTCTGAGACACTATGCAACTGTCGACCTTGGCACCTGGGAGCACGACACCCACTGAGCTGCACAGGAGCTTGAGGGCTCGGTCTAGTGCCGGTGACACCTGCAGGACGTGGCACCATGGCTTGGAGACAGTTTAGTAGACTCGAATGTGTTTATTCTGACACACAAGGACAGTTTGCAGCTGCTGCATGTCGCCCTGCACCCATGAATGGGGTGAAAATATCCCACTTAATTCTCATAAAAAGCCTAACGAGGGCAGTGCTGGTTTTATCCCTGTTGTACAGGTGAAGAAACTGAGGCACAACACAGTAAGGGAACTTGATCTAGCAACTTATTTATGGTTGAAGGGTCAAGGGAATGAACGTTTTTAACATGCTAACCTGTGGTTGTATGGTGGGCAGGCTGTTGGGAGGTTAAAGTAGATCATTTGATAGATAGACGAGGGATGTGTCAGGACAGCACCGCTCACTGAATAGAAGCTGCCTTCGTCTCCAACTGAAAGTATTTTATAAAAGTAGGATGTGCTCACTTACCCTCATGGCCAGAGCTTCTCCTCCCTGTGGGAGGAGGGGCGCGGGGAGCTGCACGGCCCGTAGGGTTTGCCACCCTGCATTTGGAAAGGCCACTCTCCCTCTCACTCCAGTAACTTTATCCTTGAGACAATTGAAATGCTAAGGAATTAAGTCTGCAGGAATTGTCATTTCTGGGTATGTAATCCTCCCAAAGTCCCATAGCCCACGAGGTGTCGAACCCCAGAAACAAAACCAGTTTATGAAAATTGCCAGAAGCTGAATACCAAATTATTACACACAGAAGCATGCTCTCCACGGAGCTCATGGCCCAATTTCTTAATTTAGTGACTCAATCATGATAACTAGCGACTGAGATCAGCTTGGCTCTTTGGAGATTCTCTTCAGGCTGCATCAGTGGTGGAGGGTGGCAGAGATGAGAGCGCTCAGCTCCAGGATTCAGGGGCTTCCATGCCACCTGTGAACCGGGCCCATACGTGTGCCCAGTTCAGATGAATGAAAGTAATTTCTCCGACTGCAGGACAGGCCCATGGAGCTGGGGAGTCCCGCCCTCCCCCTGCATTCCTCCCCCAAATCAAACCACCTGGGGTCACAGGGAAGGTGTGTGGTTTGCACGTGAGTGTAGCTGGGTAGGCAGGAGGGGATGAAGACAGAAGCCTCTCCTGGGTGGCAAAAGAGAAGCCCTTGGCCGCCCACGGGAAGCCCCGTGGATGAAGACAGGACAGCTAGCTTCTCACATCTGCAGTGAGAAAAGGGGAATGAGGACGGAAGCTGGTCCCCGGCCATGCCAGCTGTCTCCACTGCCCTCCCCACCGAGCCCAGAGCCCTGGGCCCCGCTGGCAGGCAGAGCAAGCTGTTGACATCTCCTGCGCGTGCTACTTGGGGACAGTCGGCTGACGAAGGCAGCTCTCATCTGGTGAGGGGAGAAGAAGCCGGCGCCCACAGCGAGAACACAGCCCGACACACGGAACAGATGGCTGGATGCCTGCTCGGTTCTGTTTCTGGGGCTGTTTACATTCTTAAGTGACTAATTTTGACATGTTATACTACTAATGAAGTTTTTCAGTGTGACCCAGAAAACCGTGTGCCACACCGATGGGGCTGCAGGGTTTGGCTTTGGAGCCTGGCCTGCTTCTATTCTACCAGGAGCAGAGAAAGCAGCCCTGGCCTGAATAATAATGACCAGGGCCACCCCAGGAGGGAAGGTGCCAGGAAGCTTCCCGAGGTGTCTAATCACAGCCGGAACTGGAGAGACCCGGTCCGTGTCCTTGGGCAGCAGCCCATGTTGCCAGTGTGTAAACACTTGCAGGGACAGAGAGTGAGACTGAGAAGCACAGGCCCTGGTGAGCCGCCTCCCGCTGTCCCGTGACCATGTGAAGGGCTGCCCGGACCCTTCTCAGTGGAGCTCTCGAAGCCAACAGGCAGCTGCCAAGTCCTAAGGTCGCTTCATGTGTCTGAAAACCAAGCCTCCGTGGGTGAGAGCCAGCAGCCCAGCGAGGTTTCCAGCACACCGCACGTCTCTGGCAGACGCCCCACTGCAAAGGGAGCTGCTCTCCTAACACCGTTCCGGGTCTCACACAATTCCGGAGGCAGCTGAGACCCACAGCGCACAGGGGAGAAAGACAAGGCCATGGACTGGTCTGAACCCAGTGTGGCTCAGCTCCGGACAACACTGGGCAAAACGTCAAGCAGCGTCTTAAGTTTCTCAAACCATTCCTCAAACCATGCAATGTTCTGAGTCAGCAGCCAGTAAATCAGAGATGCCCAGAAAAACAAGCCATGAAGGCCCCCCACATCCTCCTTGGACCCTGTGGGCACACTGTGCTGTGCAGTGGATGCCCTGTGCCCCGGTCTGGCTGTGTAGGTGTGGAAGGGGCAGGGCTCATCACTAGCATTATTAGTAGTTATGAACCATCCCCATGTTCCAGCCACTTTCAGAAATAAGATGGAGAAACCACAGAAATGGCATAAAAGGAGCCTCTTGCAAGATGCATCTGAGCCAATAGTCTCAACCACACCCCAAATCAGAGGCCCTGTCACCTCCCTCTCCCCATCATCACTTGTAGCACCAATATTTTTACACAGGCACACTGCTGTCTGTACACATGGATTTGCTGACATCCAAAATATTTTCATAGCAATACTTAATTTAATTCTCATTAATTCTAGTAGTTAATTGGAATGACTATGGCTATCCTATTTGTGTTTATAAAGAATTCATCTCCAAAGTCATTAATTTATCTAGCAAGTCTTGATATAAACCCAACTTTACATTTGATTCATTTTAGAGACAGAGTTTCCCTATCACCCAGGCTGGAGTGGAGTGGCACCATCACAGCTCACTGCAGCCTTGAACTTTGGGCTCCTGGGATCCTCCCACCTCGGCCTCCCATGTAGGTAGGCTGGCAGGTGTGGTCTCCATGCCCAAGGTTCATTTCATTCCACTTGTGTCAAGAACTGTGCTTAGTATTTCTGAAACCTAATCCCTTGTCTGAAAGAACCTGGTGACATCCACAGGCACAATGTGACCCAGAGGGGTAACTCAGTATACACTGAAGTGATACTCAGGGCTTAAAACGTATTCTGCCTTAATTAAAGGTGGGCTGGGTGAACATAGGAGGCAGACACATGGTGTGCTTCAGGGGTAACAAAGGGCAGGAATCTACCACTGCTTAAATAAATAAATCTGGCATATTTTATAATTAGCCTTATCTTAACTATAAACCTGAATAATTAGGACATCATTATGATAGCATTCTCCTGCTCCCTCCAAGGAAGAGGCAGCGCTGTTTGATACAAACACTTATCCTGCCAAAAATTATTTATCAGAACAACAGATTTGTATCTTAACAAAATTTTGAATAGTATACGTTTCTAATTAAACACATATCCCTAATGTTGTACTGAGTTCTACATAAAAGTCTCTATCAGCACAAATGTGCTTTGGGAAACTAAGCCTCACTCCGTCTCAGGCATGTACAGACTAAGATCACTCAGCATCTTAAGAGAGAATCTTCTTGGCAGGGGATTGGAGCTCCAGCCCACGCACTCTCCCCACGCAGGAGCCCACCACAGGGGGCAAACAGCATTCAGGCAGGCCTTACCCAGTCCCTCTCTCAGATCTTGGCACAGAACTGTCATGTGGTTCTCTTGCAAAAATATTCAGTAAATGAGCAATTGTTAAAATTACTCCGTCAATTCCCCGCCATAATCGAGGCTGTCATCAGAGAAGAAGATGTCTGAGGTCCCCAGGCCCTGAGCATGGGGGAAATCTTTAAGAAAGAGGTGCATGGCATAGCATCGCAATTCTACTAAACGCTGGTTATTAGCACTTTAGGATCCTGAGTTAGACATTTTAACTTTGCTAATAATCCTTTACTATTGTGTTGGTATAAGGATGTCTTAGACGCAGCAACTTTGAAGGGATGAGTTTCTGGTACACACTGTGTCACTGGTCCACGTAACATTGACACACACACGTATACACACACGCACCTGTTCACAGGTGGTGTGTCTATCTTGTGTTGGGGGATTCAACTCATTGAAGGGAAAAAAGTTTTAGAAAGTTACATGAAAATTTAGTTGGTGTAAAAACGGAAATACTTGATCTAGGTGAATAGGTATAAGTCAGAAATGTAGCCACAAAGAAAAGGAAACAGAACACAGACCCAGTAGCTGCAGCGTGAGTGTGTAGATGAAATGAAAAGAACAGTGTCCACTGAACTTCCCAGGGTGGGAATCAACGTGGGTGTGCAGGGAGAGCCTCAGGCTGTCCTCGGTCTGCAGGAGAGGGGATTCAGGACAAGGAGACAAGGGCCCAGAGAAGGACGTGGCACAGCCTGGACATAGCCAGACCGCCAGCACACCTGGCTTTGACTCCCCACTGCTTCTCAGCAGGAGTTTAGGAGAAATTGCTGAGAACATGTTTAAGCTCCTCTTTGCCTTTGGTTTTTAGTTAGGTACAAACATCCAGAAGTTTATGAGACAGCATAAGCCAAGGGTTTGGAAATGAGTTAAAACAGATGAAACTATTTGTGTTGGGGTGCTGGGAGACCACAGGCATTCTGGGACACGGACCAAGCTACAGGGTCAAGCAAGAAGCTGGGTGTGCAGTACAGTGAACAGGAGGAAGGCTGGGAGGCCCTTTGAGACTTCATTGGTAAGGGCAACAGGTGTGCCACTGAGAAGGAGGCTGGACCCAAATCAAAGCCCATTTCAGGAGAGATGGCCAGAGGAGACATACCAGCCTCGTCCTCCTGGGAGGCCTCTCCCCTACGGGGACGTTTTGCTGTCTCCCTGCATGGGCACCTGATGCGTGGCAGGTGCTCAGTGGGGTGAGTGATGGGCTGGGGGAGTTGGGGCTGTCGTGAGGTCCAGTTCACTCAGGGGAACGCTTTCTGGAGCAGCAGACCAGGTGAGTCCCCATCCGGACTTCTCCTTAGGCCCCACCCAGCTGTGTGGGGCTCTGCAGTGCCACCTTCCTCTCTCCTGAAGAAACATCCGGACCAACCTCAGGTACATGACAGAAGGGACGACTGTGTTCTTAGTTTGTCTCTGTGACTTTGTGAACCGAAGTGGGGACCGCTGTGACCATTCATGGGCAAATGAGGACTCTGCAACAGTTGGAAAGCAACCAAGTAATTGTTACGTTTCTATTAAAAAATGTTAAAAAATGTGAAGTGCTCCAGAGAGTTACAGGGTCACTCTCCCGGGACAGTCTTTTGTGTGCTAAACTCCTGGGGATGATCTTCCCAGAGGAGTTTGTTTACATTAAAAAGAAGAGATCTTCCTCCTTGCCCTGGACAGGAGGGGACTGTGCAGGAGTTCACATGAGCTCAGATCCACACCTTCCAGTTCCTCCGCCCTGTAAACCCTGCCTCCCACCTATGGCCCTTCTGCTCTGCTGGCCTCCTGGATAGGGTGGCCTTGGGGACAGGCATCTCATATCAAGGATCCTGCACATCAGTAACGGACCTTCCTTGGACCAGAAGCCTGGTCTGTGCTGTCAGGATAGGAGAAGAAAATGTAGACTCTGGAAACTTATCTTCCAGCCCCTGAGCTTAGAGGGATGGAGGCAGGGAGCAGTGGGGGTTACCCAGCTGGCTTCTTCCCCCCCTTACACCCCAAAACTGCAGCCCCTGAATCCCTGTCCACTAGGCAGGCTCTGCACAGCCAGGAACCACCTGGCTGTCACCTGAAGGGGCCCCTCCATGTGGGATGTTCTAGAGTCCTGAATAAAACACACACAGTGATGCCCAGAGTGGCCTTTGCTGTCTGTTGGGCAAGCAAGATTCGTGAGCGGAAGTGGGCTGGGAAGGAGTCTGCCAGCCCACGGCTCGGGACCACGTGCTTCCCGGGGCCACCGCCCATTCAGGTCCATCTCCTCTTCCCATTTTCATAGCAGTTTTAAAAGACACAGAAGAACCGAAGGCCATGGAGGTGGCTGTCCCCACGGCCCCCTCTGGGTGCAGCCCAGGGAGAGTCAGGGTGAGCTCAGTGGGGTGTCTTCTCTATGTTACTTTTACTTTTGGGAGCATCTCTCCTTCCAAAACAGGAATAATTTTTCTCTGAGCTATAAGAATTATTTCACTCTCTGAAGTTGAGAAGACAAATTTGGGTTTTGGTCAAATTGCTCTCCTTGTCTATAGATCTCAGTCCCCAGGGTGTATGTCCTGTGTAGAGTCCCCAGATCCCCCCACCCCGGGTCAGAGGCTGCTAGTTCTCCAAGTATCAGGCTCAGGAGCCCCAGGAAGACGGGATCCTGCCCCTCTCTCCGTGTGCTGTTGGGCCTGACTCCAAATGTGTCCTCCCCACTCAGTACAATGTGAGCAGAAAAGTCTGACCCCACCTGGGGCTTTTTATGAAAAAAATTATATCCACTCTCAGACTTGAGAGGGAAGGACGCAGAAAATGCTAGATGCCAGAAGACAAGGATGGGCTAAGGACTGACAGGGCATTACGGCCGTCAGGCGGACCGAGTGTCTGCTAAGGACTGACAGGGCATCACGGCCATTAGGCAGACTGAGTGTCTAGTAAACTTTAAATCTCCCTGAAGAAAACAGCTACAGGCAGGACGAGCTTTGAGTTGTTGGTGCCATGATGGCTGTAAAGCGACTGGGTGACGACTTTTTCAGCCAGGAGAATGTGATGACAAATGCACAGGCAACGCAGACGTCACAGCAGGTAGGTGGCATGGCACCCACCGGGTACACGTGACAAGGCCCACTGAAGTCTCTGTGCAGACAGACAGACCGACGATGGACAGAGGCTGGAAAGCAGGTTCAAGGGATCCAGCGTGGCCGGTGTGGGTTGTTCCCTCCAGCCCAGGGATGTGTCTCTATGAGCTGAGCGGGTGGGCAGACACATGAATGGTGGGCTGCACTGAACAGGTGGGGGAGATGAAGGAGACGCACCTGCCCACTGGGAGCTGGCATGTGATGCTGGCTACAGTGCCACCCTGGCCGGCTGTGCCCTCTGGGTGCCTGCCTCATGATCCAGAGCCCAGCTCCAGCCAGTGGGCATGGGCAGGTGCCTAGGAATAGTGGGGCTTCGCAGAGGGAAAATTCAAGGAGGCAAAAGAATAGTAAGAAAGAAAAGGGTGTTGGAATGCCCCACGCAGGCACCCCCACATACCTCTTTGCCCTTCCCTGTGGCACACTGGCAGGTCTGGGTGACTGTGACCGCTTGCCTCCTACACTCTCCACCCAGCACCTGTCCTCTCATCATGGCCACTGACAGCCTGCAGAACAATGGATGACCAGGACCCACGTGCACATCACAGCCAGATGTTACAGCCCCGGCAACACCTGGAAGAACGGCAGGGTGGAGAGCAGGTGACCTTCAGGCAGCGGAGACAGCTGCCTCCAGAGCAGTGGGCGTCCACCCACTGCAGAGTCTGCCGGCCCTCCAGCTGCCCAGAGCAGCCGCCCAGCCTCACTGTGCTGCCAGGCGACGGAACCACCATCTGTTCGGGGCGCTGGAGGGGCCCCCCTCATGTGAGAGGTTGGACCACACTCCAAATGCTTCTCAACCCTCCGCCCTTGGGCCTCTGTCCACCAAGACTCCAGTTGTGACGTTTTGTCAGTGAGCACCAACTATATGTTAAAAAGAGTAGTGGGTGTGTCAGCTATTATGATATTAATAACTTTCTAGAAACTTGGGAGGTGGGATTTCTCTCCCTTGGTGGCCCCAGAGAACGCTGAAGCTAATGAGTTAATGGATTCGCCTGACTCTTCACAGCAAATAAGCTCCCGTCAGCCCGGGTCTCCAGAACTGCAGATTCCGGGCATCCTCTCGTATCTCATGCAAGGGCTCCTGGGAAGACACCAGCCTGGCATGAAGAAGCCGATGATCACAGACTCTGGCCTCAGAGATACCAGAATAGAGCACACTGTAACCTGAAAATATTTTTGAAACCAATGTTGGTACCCTTTTAGCCTTAAAAGACAAGTATTGTCATTCTAGGTGGCATCTGTTACCCAGCAAACCACTGGAGAGGTGCCGGAACTTCAGAGACTGCAGTCTCAGGGTGGGTCGGAGGAGGCTGCTTCAGGGGGAGCCCGTGGATGGCTAAGAGAAGTGAGGGCTGGTCTGTGCGAGGGGGAGCACTGTGTTGTGGTGGAAAGTCTGGCTGTGAAGTGAGCCAGCTCTGAGGGGAGGGCCCCCCAGGACCTCTGGCTCTGTAGGAGCTGTCAGGCCCACACCCCTGTAGCCAAGGGTGGGGCCGACTTGGTGCTTACGTGTCCGCAGGCCAAGGGAGAGAGAGGACAGCTCCAAGTGGCCAGCACATTCCCAAAGTGTCAGGCCTGCAGGGCCCAGACCCTCGGACCAACTACAGCTCCTGGAGAGGACAGTGAGGTATAGAGCGGGCTCCTGCCTTGGGACCACTTGGTTGTGAGAGTAAAGATGTGGCAGGCAGGCAGGGCAGGCCCAATCTGACCCCTGGACTTCTCATGAAATCTTGGTTTCATGTTCAAGTAACTTCATTCCACTAGCCAGAGTACTGTCATTTTATTTTGAAAATTTGGCTCTTTAGCCAGGGTAAGCATGGTAGGAGCCTGGACAGGGCTTCTGTGGAGGGGGCTGAGCTCATCTGTGGTCCTGGAGTGCTGAGGTCCTGGCTGTCCTGAGATTACAAGAGCCCACTCCACCCCACCGCTGCTGACACACTGTGAAGACAGTGACTGCCACCACTGTCCCCACACTCTGTGAGGATCGGCAGACCCCACCCCACACTCTGTGAGGACCCGGCAGACCCCAGGCCACACTCTGTGAGGACCGGCAGAGCCCAGGCCACACTCTGTGAGAACTGGCAGAGCCCACCCCACACTCTGTGAGGACCAGCAGACCCCACTCCAGCCCACACTCTGTGAGGACCAGCAGACCCCACCCACACTCTGTGAGGACCGGCAGACCCCACTCCATTCCACACTCTGCCCCCACACACTGAGAAGATCAGCCACCCATCAACATTCAAAACAGCAGAAGCAGAAAAAAGACAAGAAACCACCTCACTGCTGCTTTCTAACTTCAAATCCTATAGTTGCTTGGAAAAAGCCTTAAGAAAAAGGACCTGAAAAGCCACACATGGATATCAGGGTCCTCCCTGGGAGCGTCTGGGGCACAGCCATCACAGACGGTCTCTCTACTGCCCCCTGCTAAGGCCCATGGGACAGTCTGCCTGGGGGCTCAGAGCTTTCCTTGTCCTGATGCTGAAGCCATGGGCTGATGGTCTCAACTTCCATTTCAGGAGGATCTGTGGACTAGAGGTGTAGACATTTCTCCCATTACCTGGAAAAAATACTCAAAAGCTCTGTGCTGGAGTATCATGCCAAAACAGGAAGCAGGAAAGATGCGCATCTCTTAAGTCTAATGAGATACCTGGGGTCAAATTCAGCAAACCCCCCTTATTGCAAACTTGTCATACAGAGCCACCTCCCTCTGTGACAGTGGTCAGGAAACCTGGTGGGGGCCCCTGAGGCCTGGCAGAGCCCTTGGCACCAGGCCATAGGGTCCAGGGGTAGTTCTGTCTGAAAGGGACCTTTGAGGGAACAAAAGAATCTGTTCCAGAGTTTAAATATATATATATGTATGTATAGTCTACCACACACTAATCCAGTGCGGATAGATAGTCTACCACACACCAATCCAGTGCAGATAGTCTTCCACACACTAATCCAGTGCAGATAGTCTACCACACACCAATCCAGTGCAGATAGTCTACCACACACTAATCCAGTGTGGATAGTCTACCATACACTAATCCAGTGCGGATAGATAGTCTACCATACACTAATCCAGTGTGGATAGATAGTCTACCACACACCAATCCAGTGCAGATAGTCTACCACACACTAATCCAGTGCAGATAGTATACCACACACTAATCCAGTGCAGATAGTCTACCACACACTAATCCAGTGCAGATAGTATACCACACACTAATCCAGTGCAGATAGTCTACCACACAAGAATCCAGTGCAGATAGTCTATCATACACTAATCCAGTGCGGATAGATAGTCTACCACACACTAATCCAGTGTGGATAGATAGTCTACCACACACCAATCCAGTGCAGATAGTCTACCACACACTAATCCAGTGCGGATAGATAGTCTTCCACACACCAATCCAGTGCAGATAGTCTTCCACACACCAATCCAGTGCAGATAGTCTACCATACACTAATCCAGTGCGGATAGATAGTCTACCACACACCAATCCAGTGCAGATAGTCTACCTCATACCAATCCAGTGCAGATAGTCTACCACACACTAATCCAGTGCAGATAGTCTACCATACACTAATCCAGTGCAGATAGTCTACCTCATACCAATCCAGTGCAGATAGTCTACCACACACTAATCCAGTGCAGATAGTCTACCACACACCAATCCAGTGCAGATAGTCTACCACACACTAATCCAGTGCAGATAGTCTACCACACACCAATCCAGTGCAGATAGATAGTCTACCATACACTAATCCAGTGCAGATAGTCTACCACACACTAATCCAGTGCAGATAGTCTACCACACACTAATCCAGTGCAGATAGTCTTCCACATACCAATCCAGTGCAGATAGTCTACCACACACCAATCCAGTGCAGATAGTCTACCATACACTAATCCAGTGCTGATAGATAGTCTACCATACACTAATCCAGTGCGGATAGATAGTCTACCATACACTAATCCAGTGTGGATAGATAGTCTACCATACACTAATCCAGTGCAGATAGATAGTCTACCATACACCAATCCAGTGCAGATAGTCTACCATACACTAATCCAGTGCAGATAGTCTACCATACACTAATCCAGTGTGGATAGATAGTCTACCATACACTAATCCAGTGCAGATAGTTCACTGGAGAAGGAGCAGATTCTTATTTATTTTAAGAAACAGATTCATGGGAAAGTGAGCAGTGGCAAAACTAAAGCCTTATCAGTGGCTTTGTCCGCTGGACAGTCTCCTTGACAGTGGAACAGTGATGACGATGGCAGACACCTAACTTGAGGGGTCTCTCAGGGGGGTCCAGAGCCTGGCATGTTCCAGGCACCAACAGAGGGGCCCAGACACAGCGGGGGAGAACTAAGAAGTGCCCTGTGGTTGGATGGCTGTGGTTGTGCAGACAGCCTCTTGTTCTGCACACCGTCCTGGGTCCCTGCCGGGCACAGTCCAGCCCCTAATTCCCGATGCAGTTTCTAACTTGGTGCCATTGGTGGTTTTCCTTCCTAGGATCCGCCCCTTCATGTGGAACAGTGATCGTGCATCACAGACGCCTCCCACCCAGGGAAGTCCATGGCTGCTCCACCCATTGCAAACCGTGTTTGCCTCTGACTCCTGGGACAGCTCCTCAGTCCATTCCAGAAGGCCTTGGGGTTCTCCTGGGCTCGGGCACGGCCCCCTCATGCCCAGGGAGTGAACACAGCATCATCTGACCTTAAGAGGGCAGGCAGCCCGTGAGAAATGAAGCTGGGAGGTTGATTCATGAAGCTGCATGTCAGACTGCACATAACGGAAGCAAATTACGCGTAAACGAGCCATGGTTTAGACCTATGGTCATTCAAGTTCGGAGCTCCAGCTTTCAGTATAATCTACTATAAAATTAACTCGTGGGGCAGGCCACGCGGTTTTCCTTGGTATACTGTAAAATAGCCCAAATCATTGTGTTTGCCTGCGTTCACACATTTGGAAGACATCTTTCAGGTTAGCACTTTCCCGACAGGGGAGTTGCAGAGCCCCCCGGGGTGGCAAGGAAACCTGGATACACAGAGGCAGCTCCCAGACCACAGGCGACAGGTGTGAACACAGGGGCACACCACCCCTGTCGCTCAGAGTCGCAGGCACAGGAGTGGGAGTTAGTCAGTGTGGCTGCCGCTTCCACGACAGAGACTTGGCGCCTGGGGCAGTGACCACACCCCTGACCCTCAGTCCACAGGCTT
>CAUYTI010057893.1:0-46630 GCA_963575145.1 Galago senegalensis
GTGCCATGGCATCACGCTCACAGCAACCTCCAACTCCTGGGCTCAAGCGAGTCTCCTGCCTCAGCCTCCCAAGTAGCTGGGACCACAGGTGCCTGCCACAACGCCTGACCATTTTTTGGTTGCAGCCATCATTGTTGTTTGGTGGCCCGGGCTGGGGATTTGAACCCGCCACCTTAGGTGTATGTGGCTGGCGCCTTAGCCGCTTGAGCCACAGGCACGGAGCCGGGAGTTTTTTTTTTTTTTTTTTATTGTTTCTTGGATCTCAGTGCTTGAAATTAGTCTGTTCAGGAATTCTATTTCTTCTTCGTTAAGTCTAGGGAGAGTATGTGATTCCAGGTATCAATCCATTTCTTCTACATTGTCAAATTTCTGGGTATAGAGTTTCTTGTATTTGGAGATAATCTCTTGTATGTCTGTGGCATCTGTTGCTATGTTTTCTTTATCATTTCTGATTCAGATTATTAGACATTTTACTTTTCTGTTTCTAGTTAATCTGGCCAAAGGTTTATTAATTTTATTTATTTTTTAAAAAAACAACATTTTGTTTCCTTAATTTTCTGAATGATTCTTTTATTTTCAATTTTATTAATCTCCAATTTAATTTTGGTAATTTCTTTTTTTCTATTATGTTTGGAATTAGATTGTTCTTTGTTTTCAAATTCCATAAGATGATTTGTGAGTTTTTTGGTGCACCTTCTTTTTGTTTTTCAAATGTAGGGATATAATGTGATAAATAGCCCTCTTAGGACTGATTTTGCTCTATCTCATAGGTTTTGGTAACTTGTGTCTTCACTGTTGTTATGTTTTAGGAATTTAACAGGTTCCTCCTTTAACTCTTCCTGAACCCAACTATCATTCAGCATAAGGTTGTTTAATTATCATGCCTTTGTGTGAGGATGAATGTTTTTCTTGGAGTTGAGTTCTACTTTTATTGTCCTGTGGTCTGAGAAGATAGAAGGTATAATTTGTATTATTTTAATTTTGCTCAGGTTTTATTTGTATCCTAGGATGTGATGTATTTTGGAGTATGTTCCATGGATGGATGAGAAAAATGTATATTCTTCAGCTTTAAGATGGTGTGTTCTGTATGTGTCTGTTAACCTCATTTGTCCTAGGGTTTCATTAAGTCCTTTGTGTCTTTGTTTAGTTTCTGTTCAGAGGATCTGTCCAGTTCTGTTACAGTGATGTTAAAGTCCCCGGCTATTATGGTGTTATGAGATATCATATTGCTCAGATCAATCAAGGTCTGTTTCATTTGGGAGCATTTAATTTGGGTGCATAAATATTTAAAATTGAAATGACTTGTTGCACTGTTCCCTTGACCAATACAAAGTGACCATCTTTGTATTTTTTTTAACCTTTAGTTGTTTTAAATCCATATGTATCTGAAAATAAGATTGCAACTCCCTTTTTCTGATTTGAAATACTGTTGCTTGAAATACTGTTTTCCATCCATTAACTATGAGACTTGATTTGTCTGTCAAGGCTAGGTTTGTTTCATGGAGATAGTACATGGATGGCTTGAGCTTTTTTATCCAATCAGCAAGCCTGTGCCTCTTCAGTGGGGAGTTCAATCCATTGACATTTATTGAGAGAATTGATAGGTGTGATGGAATTCTATTCACCTTATTTTGTGAAAGTCCATTTTATTGTTTTATCTTTTGTATCATTGTGGAAGCTAAGTTATGACCTTTCGCTTCTGGGAGTTTACTTTTCTGATGGTCCATCTTGATGGTCAGTGTTGAGAGTAGGTCAAGTACTTTTTATAGAGCTGGTCATGTGGTGAATTTCCTATGTTTGAAGGTCAGCAAAAGATTTGATTTCTCCATCAATTTTGAAGCTTAGTTTGACAGGATACAGAATTCTGGGCTAAAAATTATTTTGTTTAAGAATATTGAAAGTGGATGACCCAGCTCTGCTGGCTTGGAAAGTTTCAGTTGAAAAGTTTGTGTTCTGCTTCTGTAGGTCAGTTGGTGCTTACTCCTGGCTGCTTGCAGAATTTTCTCTTTCATTTTGACTTTGGACAAGTTCTTTATAATGTGTCTTGAAGAAGCTCTGTTTGATTTGAGATGACCTGGGTTTTGATATCCATCTAAAATGAGTGTGTCAGGATCTTTAGTAAAATCTGGGAAGTTTTCATTTATGATAGTCTCCAGTAGTGCTTTTATTCCTTTGGAGCAATCTTCTTTCCCTTCAGGGATCCCCATTGTTGATGTTTGAATGCTTCATGAAGTCTTGCAGTTCGCTAAGTGACTGTTCTGCTTTCTCTCTCTTCTTTTCTGCTTCTTTAATTAACAGGTTAACTTGAGAACTTTATCCTCTGAGGTTCTTTCTTCTCCATGGTCTAATTTATTTTTGAGACTTTCTACTGCATCTTTACATTCCATGTTTGTTTTCTTCATTTTTTTAAAAATTTTTTGAGAGACAGAATCTTACTTTATGGCCCTCAGTAGAGTGCTGTGGTGTCACACAGCTCACAGCAACCTCCAACTCCTGGGCTTAGGTGATTCTTTTGCCTCAGCCTCCCAAGTAGCTGGGACTACAGGCACCCGCCGCAACACCCAGTTATTTTTTTATTGCAGTTTGGCTGAGGCTGGGTTCAAACCCGCCACCTTTGGTATATGGAGCCAGGGCCTTATTGACTGAGCCACAGGTGCTGCCCATTTTCTTCATTTTTTTTTTTAAGCTCTGCCATATCCTTTCTATACTCTGCATAGCTCTCATCCATCTTTTGGCTTTGTCTTTCCATTTTCTTGTCCATTCCCTTTATCATTCATATTTTGAATTCTCTTTCAGTCAAATCCATTAATTCTTTATAGGTGGAGTCCTCAGTAAAAGTTGCCTCATGGTTCCTTTAGGGAGTTGCTCTGTTTTGGTTATTCATGTTTCCTGAATATTTCGGTTGGTTCTTCCTCATGAGTGCTCTCTTTTTATTCACCTCCTTGTCTTCCTTTCACCTTCTTCCTTTGCTTTAAATTATAGTGTCTCAGACCTGAAGTATTGAGGTGGCCTCTGGAAGGAGTGTCTGGCTGGGGAGGCACTAGAGAGGCAGTAATTCTAGTTTTTAAAACAAAAGAAGTTCTGGAGTCTGGAAAGTCCAAGATCAAGTTGTCTGTAGGTTTGATTGTTTGGTGGGGGCTGCTCTCTGCTTCCAAAATGGCACTTTATTGCATATTCCTCCCTAGGAGAGCAACATGTGGCAGAAAGGCAAGCTCTCCCCTGAATTATTTTAAATTATAGATATATTAATAATTCAATCAAAAGATTGATGTTCATTTGGATAAATTAAATGTAGCCACCAATTCTATATTATTTCTTCCTCTGAAGAATCAAATTATCTTATATCTGAGTTGGCATTAGTGACTTGCTTGATGAATAGAAAGTTACAGAAGGATGAGTAGTCTATAGTTTGGGCCAGTTTTGATGAAAACTTGTACATTTTTAGGAGGTAGAGTGTGGTGACTAGTGCCTATAATCCTAACACTCTGGGAGGCTGGGACAGGTGGATTGCTTGAGCTCAGAAATTTGACACCAGCCTGAGCCAGAGAAAGACTCCATCTTTAAAAATAGCCAGGAATTGTGGTGTGTGCCTGTAGTCCCTTCTACTCAAGAGGGTGAAGCAAGAGGATTGCTTGAGCACAAGAGTTTGAGGTTGCTGTGAGCTATGATGCTATGGCATTCTACCAAGAGTGACAAAGTGAGACTCTGTCTCAAAATAATAAAAAAAAAAAAAAAGGAAAAGAAAACACATTTTTCAAAAAATAGCAGCCTCTTAGAATGCTTTTTTGGATCATTAGGTTTTCATGTAAGCATCTAACTATCCTAAGGATGCTATGTTATCTGAAAGCTCAAGAGAGATGCCCTTTGCTATTCTAGTCTTAGCTTTTTGAGTCTTACCAACTGAGATCACAGACATCATGGAACAGAGACACCCTATCTCCACTCAGCTCTGTCTGAATTCCTGATCTTCAAAATTGTAAAATATAATAATTATGTTAATTTTTTAAAGTTACATTTTGTTTAATCCTCTAAGTTATCATTTTAGTTTGGGTTACTACAGCAAAATACTATCTATATACTAGGTGATTTAAAGAACAGAAATTACTTATCACAATTCTGGATTCTACATGATCAGTTCTGATACAGGCCCTCTTCCTGGTTTGGAGATGGTTATTGACTCTGAGTTCTCACATGATAGAGGGCAGAGGAAAATGAAGTTCTCTAGTATCTTTTTATAAGAGCACTAAACCCATTCTTATGAATTCCACTCCCACTACTTTATCACCTTCCTACCACCTCATATCATCCTATTGAGAGTTCAGATTTCAACATATGAATTGATGGGGGAGGCACAAACATTTAGTCTGTAGCAGTTATATTATAGTCTGCTACTCAGCAAAGATACCTGGAATACCTATTGTTTTGGTCCTCAAAGTTATCTTCTGTTTTCTACATATATGTGCTGTTGTCTTTGTATTTCAAAGAGATAAATACAATGAAGGATAATGAAAAAAAATTAGATGTGATACGAAGCTATTTTAATGTATTAAATACTAGTAATAGGTAAAAACTTATTGCAAGGATGGCACCTATGGCATAGTGGTTAGGGTTCTGGACCCATATACCAAGGGTGGTGGATTCAAACCCGGCCCTGGTCAGCTAAAACAGCCATGAAAATTGCAACAGAGAAAAGAAAAACAAGTCAGGCATTGTGGTGGCCTGTATCCCAGCTACTTGGGAGGCTGAAGCAAGAAAATCGCTTAAGCTCCAAGATTTGGAGGTTGCTGTGATGCCATGGCACTCTACCGAGGGCAACAAAGTGACACTCTGTCTCAAAAAAAAAAAAAAAAAAAAGAGCAGGAAATGCATTTCAGAGAACATCAGGAGGGGAAAAAAAGAAAACTTATTTCAAATAGTGATAATAACATTGCTTTAAAATAAATACTTTGAATTTTTCATGAGTAGAAAACCTAATCTAGTGATTATTTTCCATTATCTACATTCTTAAGAAAACTGAAAAACTGTTCTAACATTTTTTTCTCCAAAGTTTCATGCACAGTTCATGCTTCTCTTATATTCCACATCTATTTTTCTAATCCTACGTTACATCTCATTTCCTGTTCTAGGTATTAAGGGGTAGACATTTTTATGTTCTTCTTGGTATCTGAAACTTAAGGACTGGTACATCACAAGTATTTGACAAATTACTGATAAATAAAGTCAAGTTTTTATACTTGGTTCATTATGTGATTTTCAGATATTATGAAACTGGTCATAAGTATTTTTCTGCACATTTGTATATGTACATTTTTCCAGAAGGTGAGGCCATCATTTTCATTAGATTTTTCTACTGGAATTTGGAAAAATGTTTTCTATTTATCTGAACTCTTCACCTCCATAGCATTAAAGTTATACATATTCTTTCATTTTCCAAATCCTCAAATCAATTCATTTGTATTTTTATTATATATTCACCATTTTAGGATTGTGAAATAATGTTTTCTTTTCTGCAGGGTACCCTAACTCCCTGGAAAACAGTTTTCATAACTTATTGCCTCTTCAATGTTAATCCTCAGTTGTTATTAGCACACTTGATATATAGTGTGTACTAAATATATTTGTCAAGTTGATCAAAAATTGAAATTTTTATTGCATTCTGATATTAACTCATAAAAATAAAATATATAATGAGTAAATATTATTCTGTATGGTAGCTGTGCAGTCTTAACTCAGAATTTCCATTGCTTCAAGTTAAACAGGTATTCCCTAGTTACAGATAATATATAGGCTCTATAAGTTTGTTCTTAAGTTGAATTGGTATGTAAGTTGGAACTTGTGCTCTCATCTGTTACCTGTAATAACCTTCATTCATAAGTGTGAATCAAATATCAGTCAGACGTTTGTCACTTGGGAACTTACTATTATAGCCTACATTTGTAAGTATGAGTTGTAAATAAGTTGGATGTTTGTAACTTGGAGTCTGCCTGTATTGTTGGTGGTACTGTTAACTTTCTGTTTAAAGCTCTTCTATGTATCCATGGTGTAAACTATGATCAATTCAATATACATTTGTTAAAATAAATTACTTAAGGAAAGTCAATAAGAGAAACTTACTCAAATCAAGTGGAAAATTTTGGCAAAGGGATAAGCAGAATTATTTGTTTAAGGATTTAGTGAGAGTTTGTACACTGAATACCCTATCTTGAACACTGCTACCACTGAATTGACTTTAACACAAAATAGCCTCTGGGCACTAGCAAAAAGGAAGCACTGTCTTTAGAATAAGTCCATCTGTGGTTCTTCACACAGTTTCTGCTAATGTTATGAAACTTTTGGGTTATAGATTTATATGATTCTTACCCACCAAACTACCCTTATATTATAAATCAGGGCAGTATTTAAGGTCTTATTTTATATTGGTCATTTTCATGTAGTTTTTCCAACCTAAGCCAAAGAGAAGACTTACTATCTATATATTGTATATGACATTTCCACTGAAGAGGTGATGATGGAAAAATGTGATATAAAGGAGAATCTCACCTCATAATTCTGTGCTTATTTTGTAAAAGGTTAGAGCCACATTTAGCTCCTTAAGCCCTAGATGTCAATTTTAATATAAGCATTCCTTCTCAGTGACCTTTCTCTTTCACTGAAAAAAAAAAAAAAAAAAAAAAAGGACAGTGTTCAATTTGACAGCTTTGTTCTTCAAATCTACCTGCTTCCTTGACTTTTAAGTAAGAGCTGAGAGACCATATCAGAATCTGTCACAGGCAGGGAGGCAGGGATTTCTTTTCTTGGGGGCTTTTGAGTTGTCTTTATTGGATCTGGCATTATTCAGCCAGAGGAAAGAAAGAAAGTCATAGAACAGACTTGGTGGGAGTTGGATTATTAATGGGGAGAAAACAGGGGAATACCACATTGTCAATGTTATGGTGCCTGTATTTCTCACTCCCTGCTTCCTTCAATGCCTGCCAGGTACCACTAGCTTGTTGAGCACATGGACTGACAAAAATTGATGTCAATTCTTTTAATTGATGTCAACTTTAATGTGTATTTATATTAACTTCTCTAAGGGGGTGGAAGTAGGCGACAAATCAGTAATAGTTATAGCATATGCATTTAAATTTATTTTTCTCAGATATTGGGAAATATCTGAAATTTAATATTTTTTATTAAATCATAAACAGATACATCATGTATACATTAATGAATTTATGGGATACAATGTACTGAATTCATATAGAATTAGGAATGTTTACATCACACTGGTTAATATATACCTCATCTCATTTACTTAGTTTCTGTGTTAAGACATTTATACTCTCTACTAATAGATCTGACTTGTACCCTTGCATTGTGCACCATAGGTGTGATCCCACCCCCACCATTTCCCCCCTCCATCTGACCTCCCAACCTCCCCTCCCATTTCCCCTCTTCCCTCCTTCATCTTGGGCCATAGTTGTGATCTATTCTTCATATGAAAGTGTCAGTGATTATAAATTGGTTTCATAATAGTACTGAGTACTTTGGATATTTTTTCTACCATTCTTGAAATACATTACTAAGTAGGATATGTTCCAGCTCTATGCATGTAAACATAAAAGAGGTAAAGTCTCCATCTTTTTTAATGCTGCATAATATTCCATGGCATACATATACCACAATTTATTAATCCATAAATTGGGATTAATGGGTCGATGGGCACTTGGGCTTCTTCCATGACTTGGCTATTATGAATTGAGCTTCAATGAACAATCTTGTGCAAATATCTTTGTTCTACAGTGATTTTTGGTCTTTTAGATATACACCTAGTAGAGGAATTGCAGGATCAAATGGATCTACTTTTAGATCCCTGAGTACTCTCCATACTTCTTTTCAAAAAGGATGTATTAGCTTGTACTCCCACCAGCATAGCAGTGCAGAAGTGTTCCCTTTTCTCCACATCCATGCCAACATCTGTAGTTTTGAGATTTTGTTATGTGAACCACTCTTACTGGAGTTAAGTGATATCTCAAAGTGATATCTCAAAGTGGTTTTGATTTGCATTTCTCTGATGATTAAAGATGATGAGCATTTTTTCATGTCTGTAGGTCATGCACATATGTTCTTCAGAGAAGCTTCTGTTCCAGTCTCTTGCCCAGAATGAAATGGGATTACTTGTTCTTTTCTTATTAATAAGTTTGAGTCCTCTGTAGATTCTGGTTATCAAACCTTTGTCAGGAGCATAACATGCAAATATCCTCTACCATTCTGAGGGCTGTCTGCTTGCATTATTTACTGTGTTCTTGGCTGTGCAGAGGCTTTTTAGTTTGATCAGATACCAGTCATGTATTTTTGGTGTTGCTTCAATTGCCCAGGGGGGTCCTCCTCATAAAGTATTCTCCTAGGACAATTTCTTCAAGTGTTTCTCCTACACTCTCTCCAAGAATATTTACAGTTTCATGTCTGAAGTTTAAATCTTTTATCCAGTGAGAATCAATTATTGTTAATAGTGAAAGGCGTGGGTCCATTTTCAGTCTTCTACAAGTTGCAAGGCAATTCTCCCAGCACCATTTGTTAAATAGGGAATCTTTCCCCCCAATTTATATTTTTGATGAGCTTATCAAAGATCAAATGATGATAAGTGTCTGGGTTCATTTCTTGGTTCTCAGTTCTGTTCTATACATCTACCTCTCTATTTTTGTGCCAATACCATGCTGTTTTGATCACTACAAAGTTATAGTATAGTATAAAGTGTTAAAGTAGATATATAATGTAATACAGTATAGTTTGAAATCTGGTAGTGTGATTCCTCCTGATTTGCTTTTATTTCTGAGTAATGTCTTGGCTATTTGAGGTTTTTTCTTGTTCCATATAAAACGAAGTACTATTTTTTCCAGATCTTTAAAGTATGAATGTGGTGGTTTGATAGGGATTGTATTAAATTTGTAAATTACTTTGGGTAATATGGACATTTTAACAATGTTGATTCTTCCTAGCCATGAGCATGGTATGTTTTTCCATTTGTTAGCATCTTCAGTTCGTTCTTTCTTTCTTTCTTTCTTTCTTTTTTCTTTCTTTCTATCTTTCTTTCTTTCTTTCTTTCTTTCTTTCTTTCTTTCTTTCTTTCTTTCTTGACAGAGTCTCACTTTGTTGACTTCAGTAGAGTGCTGTGGCATCACAGCTCACAGTAACCTCCAGCTCTTGAGCTTAGGCAATTCTCTTGCCTCAGCCTCCCAAGTAGCTAGGACAATAGGTAGCCACAACACTCCACAATTTTTGTTGTTGTTGTTGAAGTTTGGCTGTGGCCGGGTTTGAATCCATCACCCTTGGAATTTGGGGCTGGCACCCTACTCACTGAGGCATTTCTTTTATCATATGCTTTTTCATAATTCCTTCTGTAGAGATCTTTCATGTCCTTTGTTAGGTAAATTCCCAAATATTTAATCTTCTTTGGCACAACTGTGAAGGGAATAGAGTCCTTGACTGTTTTTTCAGCTTGGCTATTATTAGTACATATAAAAGCTACAGATTTGTGAGTACTGATTTTGTATCCTGAGATGCTACTGCTTTCCCTGATCACTTCTAAGAGTTTTGTGGTTGAGTCCCTGGGACTTTCCAGGTATAAAATCACATCACCTGTAGAGAGTGAAAGTTTAACCCTATTTGTATACCCTTGATCACCTTCTCTTGCCTGATTGCAATGGCTAAGACTTCCATTACAATGTTAAAAAGCAGTGAAGACAAGGGGCAACCTTGCCTGGTTCCTGATTGGAGTGGAAATGTTTTCAATTTCATTCCATTAAATGTGATATTAGCTGTGAATTTACTGTAGATGGCCTCTATCAGTTTTAGAAATGTCCCTCTATACCTATTTTCTTAAGTGTTCTGATATGAAAGGAAACTGGATATTGTCAAAAGCTTTTCAGCATCTATTGACAGAATCATATGGTCTTTGTTTTTTAGTATTTTTATGTGATGTATTATATTTATAGATTTATGTTTTGAGACACTGGGATAAAACCCACTTGGTCATGATATATAATTCATTTGATGTTTGCTGGATTCTGTTTGATAGGATCTTATTGAATATTTTTGCATCTATGTTCATTAAAGATATTGGTCTATAGTTTTCTTTTCTTGTTGGACCTTTTTCTGGTTTAGAATCAGGGATATATTTGCTTTATAGAATGTGGTGGGAAGTACTCCTTCTTTTTTGATGTTTTGTAATCAAAAGTTTAAGTAATATAAGTACTAGTTCCTCTTTAAAGGTTTGGTAGAATTCTGATGTGAAGCCATCTAGGCCTGGACTCTTCTTTGTTGGAAGGTTCGAATAGATGATTCTATTTCAGTACTTGATATAGGTCTGTTCAGCATTTCCAATTCTATCTGATTATGTCTAGGAAATTGGTATGCTTCCAAGTATTGGTCAATTTCTTTCAGATTTTCGTCTTTCTGAGAATAAAATTTTTGTAGTATTCATAAAGGATTCTTTGAATTTCTGAGGTGTCTAGTGTTATTTTGCCTTCATCATTTCTGATTGATGATATTAAGGACTTTAATTTTCTATTTTTGGTTAGGTTGGTGAAAGGTTTATCAATTTTGTTGAATTTTTCAAAAAACACACTTTTTGATTCATTGATCTTTTGAATAATTCTTTTGTTTTCAATTTCATTTAATTATGCTCTAATTTTAGTTATTTCTTTTCTTCTGCTGGGTTTAGGGCTGGAATGTTCTTCCTTTTCCAGTTGCTTAAGATGTCCCATTAAGTTATTAACTTCTTCTCTTTCCATTCTTTTGAAGAAGGCTTGCAATGCTATAAATTTCCCTCTTAAGACTATCTTTGCAATATCCCACAGGTTTTGATAATTTGTGTCCTCATTATTTTTTTGTTCCAAAAATTTGGTAATTTCCATCTTACTCTCATTATGACCCACCTATCATTCAGCATAATGTTATTTAGTTTCCATGTCTTTGTATCAGTATGCAGATATCTGTTATTGATGAGTTCAACTTTTATTGTGTGATGATCCAAGAAAATACAAGGAATAATTTCTATACTTTTAAACTTGCTGAGGTCAGACTTGTGACTTAAGATGAGATCAATTTTGGAGGATATTCTTTGGGCTGATGAGAAGAATGTGTATTAGTTTTGTTAGGATGAAATGTTCTGTAGGTTTCTGTTAAATTCAATTGTATGGTGAAGTTTAAGTTCAAAGTTTCTATGCTCAGTTTCTTATTGGAGGATCTATCCAACACTGCCAAAGGGGTGTTAAAATCTCCAACTATTATGGTGCTGAAAGATATTAAATTGCTCATGTCTGTTAGGGTCTCCCTTATAAATTGAGGAGCATTCTGGTTGGGCACCTAAATGTCAATAATTGACATCTCATTATCTTTCCCTTAATAAATATGAAATGATCATCCTTGTCTTTCTTTGCTTTTTGTTGGTTGAAAGCCTAGTGTATCTGCAAAAAAATTGCCACCCCCGCTTTTTTCTGATTTCCATTTGCCTGGATTACAGATGTCCATCCCTTCACCCTGAGTCTATATTTATCCTTTAAGGTAACATAGATTATGTATGCAGCATATATCTGGCCTGAGTTTTTGTATCCAGTTAGCCAACCTTTGCCTCTCAAGAGGACAGTTGAAGCCATTCACATTAATTGAGGTTATATAAACCTAATAATATTTTGGGTGTCAAGTTTTTCGAAAGTCCAGTGGACATTCTTTTCACCACTATCGAAATTAGGTTTTTGTCAAGAATTTCAGAGTGAGTTGACTTTGGTGGGAAAGAATTATGCTTGTCATTATGGAGAATGGGTCTGTGAATATTCTGAAGAGATGGTTTGGTTATGGAAAATTTCTTCAATGTGTGTATGTCATTAAAGTATTTAACTTCTCTATCATAAATGAAGCTCAATTCAGCTGGATACAGGATCCTGGGCTGAAAGTTGTTTCATTTTAGGAGATTGAAGGTCAATGACCATCTTATTCTGGCTTGAAAACAGAGATATCTGCAGTTGCAACAGAAATATCTGCAGTCATTCTAATATTCTTCCCCTTGTAGGTTATGATTTTCTTATGTCTGGATGCTTGCAGGATTTTCTCCTTCATATTAACTGTGGTGAAGTTAATTACAAAGTGTCTATAAGATGCTTTATTTGGGTTGAGTCATGTTGCGGTTCTGAAACTCTCTATCTGAATTTCAGTATCTCCTGCCATGCTTGGGAAGTTCTCCTCAGTTATCTCTTGGGGTAGAGTATCTGTGTCTTTCGGACCATCCTCTTCTCCTTCAGGAATTCCTATGAGATGAATATTTGCTCTTTTAGAGTGGTCTCATACTTCTCTCAGGGAACGATCCATTTTTGCTCTCCACTTCTCTTCCCCTTTGAGTATTTGGGAACATTCAAAAGCTTTGTCTTCAATGTCAGAGATTCTTTCTTCTGCTTACTCCATTCTGCTACTGAGGGATTCTACTATATTTCTCAGATCTTTGAGAGCTGCAAGTTCTTGCCTCAATGTGTCAAAATCTTTGGCAATTTTGTCTTTGAATTCATTAAATTCTTGAGACAACTTTTTAATCGCTCCTTGTATTTGTAATTCCATCTTTGCCTCCATTCTGTTAATCATATGTGCAATCCAAATTCTGAATTCAATTTCTGACATCTCAGCCATTTGTTTATGAATGGGACTTTCTGTTGTGTCACATTTGTCATTCCTTGGGGGAGTTGAACTATTCTGATTATTCATGTTGCCAGAGTTTTTCTTTGATTGTGCCCCATGATTATTTTTCACCATTTAGTGGTGAAGCTGGGAAGGTGAAATTGAATTGAGGGCTCCTGGCATTGTAATTAACCAGCCCTTTACCAAAGAATTGGAAGTGGTGATTGCAGCTTTTCCCTTAGAGCTTTACAAAGGTCCCATTCAGTACTACAGTCTGAAACTCTGGGGACCTGCTTGGTGTGGTGGGGCTAGATGGCTCTGACTTGTATTCAGCTAGTCTCTGTCAAATCTTAGTGAATCAGTGACTTTGGGCTGAAATCTCAACTATGGAGACAAATAAGCAACTAGGGCACTCCACCTCCCACAGGTGACAACTGGAAAGGGAGAATCCCACACTCCCACAGCAACACAACCAGGGTACAACCTTGGTGGGTCCCCAGGTGATTGGCCCAGGTCAATAGTTCTAAACCAATTGTCCTGGTCAACACAAACACTGATCACGTGGTAGAGTTCAAAAGGACTTCAGCATCTAGGCAGCTGGGGTTCACCAGCAGCTTAAGTGTAACTGACTTCAGTGCTCTGTGGAGTCAGAAAGGCCCATCCAGAAAAATAGTCCAGGGAAGCTGGTGCCTTCTTCCCCACCTCCATCAAACCCAGTAACTGATAGCCCCAAGATACTGTTGCCCAATTCCCTCCAATGAGCAAATGCACCAGGAATTTGGGCCTGGTCAAGTCAGAGGGAAGTCTATGCCTCATCAGCCAAGCGACCACACTCTGCCACCAGACGGCTGGAGGAGTTGAAGTCTGATTACCTCAGGTGCTCAATGGAAACTGGGGATTGTTTCACCTGAGTTCATTCCAAACCAGAATTTAACACAGCAGCAAACGTTTTTCACCTTCAGAGACTGTGCCTCTGCCCCTGTCACTCTCCTATCCTTGCAATGTGATATCTAGCTCCCTCTGGAAGTCCACAGAATTTGGAAGATGTGTCCCTGAAATTTGACCCCAGCAGGATCAGTCTATTAATGCTGCTGCTAGGTGGGAGGTGTTTCCACTCAGATTCCCACGGATGAGTGGTTCCCAAGCCTTCACCCATCATATGGAGACACGAGCCTCTGCTTGCTGCTGAGTTCCTCTTTCTCAGAGCCAAGCCAGCCACGTTCCCCACTGTGCCTTTCTGCATTGTTACCAGATGCACAGTTACAGTGTAGCTGCACTACCTCAGACCATGCACTGCCCAGTCTTAACAAAGAACTGTGAATGTTCTGGTCTCTGCAGAGGTTGGGCTTCTAGACTGCCAGGCCATGGGGAAGGGTATACTGGGAATTCAAAGTGGCAGGGAAAATATTTGTTCATGCCAGAGAAAAGAATGCCCAGGCTCACAGCAGGGACTCTCTGGAGAAGGAGTCCCAGCTTCCAGTAACTGGGCTCACATGGGGTGAGAGAAGAGGACTTCAGATCACCACTCACTAGTAGAGATCTCACAGCAAGCAAGAAAGCAAGCAACTCTCTTGGGAAAGAGGACAGACATGCATCCTCTTTAGGGTGTGTTCTGTACCTGAAATTTGTTTCCTTGGAGTTGTAGCTTGCCTCAGCAGAGAAGACATGCAATTATCAATCTCTTCTTTCAGCTCAGGTCCCACCTTTCACCTTTGTTGAATTCTTTCTGGCCATTATCTCTCCCTCTGGATGGGAGCTTCTGTTGAAAGCTGGCTTTAGTTGTCTATTGTCCCCCACTTCCCTTTGATCTTTTTGAATGTAACAACTGGAGTTAGGGAAAATAGCCAACCCAAGATTTTAGCAGAAAAAAAGACACATTGAAACAAAATGAACAAACAAACAAATAAACAATCAGACACAAGCATACAGACACACAAGCAATCAAATACAAAAACAAAAACAGAAAAAATCTTGATTAGCCTCATGTAAGCAATCTCAGGAACCGTAAGAGGAAGGGGAGGGCTTGGCTTCTTTAGCCCAGTAGGCAGAGACCAGCCACACCAGAGCTGGAGGACTCCAACCTGGCCCAAGGCCCGCCAAACAGTAATGGCAACCACAATCAAAAAACAGCTGGATACTGTGGTGGGTGCCTGCAGCCCCAGCCACCAGGGAGGCTGCAGCAAGAGAACCACTCAGCTCAATAGAGTTAGAGGTTGCTGTGAGCTGTGGTGACAGCACTCCACCAAGGGCAACATAGTGATACTCTGTCTTAAAAAAAAAAAAATTAACAATAACTCCTACAAGAAAGAAAAAAGGAAAAAGAATGAGCAATGAGAGAGAGAAAAGAATGCAATGCAAGCAAAATTATTTATATATATAAATATACAACTATATTATATGCTATAGGGATTGACTTTAGTAGGAATATATTTATGTTGCAATATACTTTCTGGACACCAGGTGGCGCTTTGAGTGGTTCCCAGGCTTATACTTGACTCTGGACTTAAATTGTTCTTGGCGCCTAGACCCTGCTGAACTACTGATTCTGCCCATCTCAAAAAATATTCACAGGCAGTTTTCTCAAATTCTCCCTGCAACAGTTCCAGTGAAGTGCGAGATATCCTGGGCCAGTTCCAAGTGTAGGACAACTGTCTGCAGGTGAGACTCAAATCGTTGTGCCTGGCTCATGTGGAAATGTGCCTGCAGTGACCACCATCTCCCAAATTCCAAAACAATGGTCTCTTCTGATTCAGGATATTTCCTGTCTGAGCATCTCTCCTGCTGCCTAATCATGGTGGTGCTGCACCAGACGGCTCGCCACTCTAGCCACCTAATCCCGCTTGGGAGTCCACACTTCACCAATCTTTTCACACAATACCTAGTTACCCACAAACTGGGAACTGCAATCCTCTCTGGTGGGGTTGGTTGCCCCCCTTGCTACCCAAAGCCACTGCAGCCTGGGGCAGAACCTTTCCTGGCAGTCTCCTCAGCTCCAGATTATACTCCAAGTCCAGCAATCCACCACCTCACTACACACCAATATTCTATGCCAGTAATGATCTAGCCCACTCACACTCACTGGTTATTCCAGGAGAGCTGAACTAAACATCCTTCCCGTCCACTATCATGCTCCCCCCAGCTCATTTCAAGAAACATGCACCCTTCTGAGCCTGGTCCATGTCCACAACCTCCTGCAATTTAATATTTACACCATTAGTTCTAAGTCAGACTAATTGAAAAACATGACCTCAAAAATACAGTGAATACACAGTCAAAAATCTATTCTAAAGAAGATAATTCAATTTATTTGTAGTCTGTATTAATTAAATATGGCTTCAAATGTCCTCTTTATTATATTTAAAATATATAAATTAATTGTTTAAACTTTTCAAGATGTCTAACAATAATATCAGCACTTACATATTGAAAAAATGAGGTAGAACAAGACTAATCAAAAAAGATACACAGTAGGAATTCAGTGGTTAGGGTGCCATCCATATGCACCAGGCCTGGTGGGTTCAAACCCAACCAGGCCTGCTAAACAAAAAATAAGTAAATAAATAAAATAAAAAGAAAGAAAAGAAAAGAGACATACACAGGAAACATGACAGATATGGCAGTTGCCTTAAAGAAGATGTGACAGTGACCATGTACCACTGATGCCAAAATAATCTCCTTGAAAGTGAAAAAATAATCTCCCAGAAGCTTGTTTATCTGAACCAATCAAGTTCCTCATTGGTTTAATTTTGTTTAGTTTGGAAGAAGGACGTTTGGCCAGAATTAGTTGGCTCAATAGAAAATATTTTCTGTTACAATTACAAAAACAAAAATAGCACAACTCAGGAGTATTTTCTCTATAGAAATGATTTTTCTAGTATTCATTAAACATGTTTACTTCCCTCTCTTTCGTCTGTATTTTTCTTTCCTATTTTTCTTTTCCTTTAAAAAGATTCAATCAGCACTCAGTTTATTTGGAGCACTATGTTATACACCTGGGTTTTAAAATATTGTATTGGCCTTATGGGGCTACTATTTAGTTGAAATGGCATGAAAAATATCTTCAAATATAAAATGTTCTTGTATTTTTGCTTTATTTAAATAATTACTTATATTAAATCTCATTACAAGAATTTGGCATGACACAGTAAGGATATGATAATAAATTCTGCACCTGTAATTGAGGAAGGTTGTGCAAAGGCTTCCCACGAATTAATGTGTTTTGAGAGATGCATGGAAATGTTCTGTCTCACTAGGCTTATTTCCCATTGGGACTCTATTGAGGCTCTGCCCTTCCCAGTTCCCTAATCCCCACCCCCACAAACCCTACAATCCCTAGAAACAATCCTTTTCCCTTCAACAGTTTAAATACAGACTACCTTTGAATATATGCTTCAAGTCTAAAAACCTTCTTCAAGCCCACAGCAAATGCCACCTCCATGTCCACAATTTTCTGTTAAATATAGCCAATAACATCTCCCACTAGTTTTCTAATTGTGTTTCAGGGAGGGAAACTTGTGGCCTTCTGATATAAAGATTGTACTTTTTTAAGAATCAAAGGAGGCAAGAAAATCTTCATCTTTGTGATAGAATAGTGTCAAAGGAAAGAAGCCATACTCAGTAAAATAATTTACAGAGGTTTATTCTGAGGCAAATTTGAGGACTATGACCTGAAATCACACCCAAGAAGCCTTGAGCAAGTGAACTCACCATGGTGAGGTTCCAGTTTGGTTTTATATGTTATGGAGACAAAGAATACAGGTGAGATCATAAATCAATATGTGGAAAACATACATTGGTTTGGCTCTAAAAGGTGGGACATCTTATGTGGGGAGCTTATAGGTGATAGATAGGTTTAAAGATTCTTTAGCTGACAATTGGCTGAAAGAGTTAGGTTCTAAAAGACCAGAATTCAGTGAAAAGGAATGCTTAAGATAAAAAGGTCTGTTAATCAGAGAAAAAGTACTAGACAGACTTGAGTGGTTTGATGTGTATATTAAGGACCAGTAGTTAGGCCTGCTAGTGAGTCACAAAGGACATCTGTAAGAAAGGGAGGGGGCATGATGAGGCCTGTATGATCTCCTTTCTCATGCTAGCAACCCAGTTTAAGGATCCTCTTAGCCAAGAGAGGGTCTAGTTGATCAGTCGCTGAGAGGGGAGACTTAGAGTTTTATTTTCGTTTACAGTAGAAAGCTCAGTAGGTGCTATGTGTGGGACAAGAAAGGCATTTCTCTAGGCCAAAATTAGAATATAACAATATAGACATTATTGTGTGTTACAAAGTAAGAGAAAGTGAGAGAAAAGAGACCATGGAGATGGCGTGACAGCTCAAAGAAAGCAATAATGCTGGTAGCTGATGTCAAGTGGCCAGGAGAATGGGGTGAGGAGGTAATCACAGCCAAACATATAAGGTTTTGTGGTTGTGATTGCTGTATACATTTTTTCCTCTATTAAGGTTGAAAACAGACATTTTTCCACATGTTTCCTGGTCCTGAGGCTTCATAGTTCATCTGGGACTCTCATGACTTACTTGAGGCTAAACAAATTATAAAAGACTTAGAGAAGAATTTACATGTCCTTTTGATGTGTAGGGCTCTGCCTAGTTTGTGAAAAGAGAACTACATGAAGGAGGAGGGGCTGCTAGCAAAAGAAAGAGAAAGAAAGCAAGCAGAGAGATCGATTTCAGTCTTTATGAAATGAACTATAAGTGAATAGTTTTCCTATCATTTCACTATAAAGACCAATTGTCAATACACTTTCTGTGTACCCCTTTAATATAAAGTGATACAGGATTCCACTACTCAGAGCTGGACAGGGACACCACTCCTCCATTCTCTGGTCCCAGGTGAGCTCAGAAATCAGACCCCTATTTCCAGGCACAAACAGACTGCCTTTTTTAGGACACACCCTCTGGGCTCTACTAATATCATGAACAAAGCAGCCTGAGACGGTTTTTTGGGTGGTTCTACCTTGAGTAAGGAGTATACACTCTAATCCCTTCTCAGAGACAAAAACTGTAAAGGACCAGATAACCTTGCCCTAGTGAAGGAAGAACCACATTAATTCATTTGTTAATGTATTCATTAACTTTGAAAAGATGTTTTTTCATCTACCAACTCTTGGCCAAGGGTAATTCTCAAGACCTAATATCCCTAGATAAAGAGCCCAGGTAGAAACTCCTCAGTTCAGTTCTTTCCCCCTTCCAGAAGCTCTGGTCCTTTTTACTTCTTCTGTATTCCTTTTTAATTTCTAATAAAAATTCTATCTTACCACTGATCTGTGGTCCGTGGGTTCATTCTTTGAATCCCTGAGATCAAAGACCTACTGAAGAGGGAAATTCTGGTATCAAAAGGATTTGTTACATAAAACTTGGATTTAGTCAAATGGCCACACTTAAGGTCCAGGAAAGCCACAAATTTCCCAGCCTTGCTTGACTTAAGCTTTGATTCCCAAACTGTGAGTAGATTGTGTAGTCTTGTGTGTGTGTAGGGGCTTTTTTCACTTGAAGGATATACAATTAGTTTGGTTTTTTCCTCTGAACTATTGTTCTGTGAATTTGACAGTTGTTTAATCATCCCACCCTTTGCTTTCTGTCCCTGTATGTAATCCCACATGTGCATACTCTGTTATAGACATAAGTAATAAGATTTCTAACCAATTAATGAGTGCTGCTGAGAGAGGATACCTGAGAAGGTTGAGGTCTGGAAGAACAGGTCTTCCCAAGGAGACCACAAGGATGCACCTGCAGGGTCCTCTCCATAGTGACTCAGCTCTTGGGAATTTATAGATTCAACTTCCTGGGACTTGGAAACTTCCAAGTTCTGTGAAATCCTGTAGTTCTATAGGGGCTAGAATAGCACCTCCCACTTGATTTAAATTAGCCAATGAGAAGGGTACCTGTGGGGTGGAGCTTTTTGACTGTCAATAAAAAGGGAAAGACCAAGCCAGTCAGAGAGCATGGCCATTTAGAAATTTTCTACGCTGTAAGCTCCCGGCCAGTAATTAAAGCTCTTCCTCTTATAAACATGGTGTTTGGGTGCTCTTTCTCTTCATTGGGCCTTGTCTTCCTGCAGCATTTTGGTTCACTGACTGGGAAGCGAGATCACCCTTGGAGAGAACAGAACATGCCCTTGGTAGTGCTGCCAATCCTCTGGACACCCATGTGGGGGGTCCTGATCTGCCTGGGTGATGTGAACCACTGAGCGTGCCAGGGAGGCAGTTTGGCCTCCCTGTGTGGACACCTCAACTGGGCTGAGAAAGAACCCTGTAGGCAGTTCTTCAAGGAGTCAAACACCAGGAGGAACTGGCATGCAAGAACAGGTACCTACACAGGAAGATGTCTAAGGCAAAGTATGATCAATGTGGGGCGTCCCACTACAGTTTTAGTGGAAGAAGGAGCCTGATCAACTCCTTAGGTGTTAGATCACTGGCAGGTCTGTTGGTAGGTATGTGAGAGTGTGTGGATGTGGTGTGATTGACAGAACTTTGAGGGTGGAGTTGGACCATCCTTCACAGGGCTTAGGGGAGTGTTGGTTTACCTCCTCTGGCTAAGTGGCAGCTCTAGTGGGAAATGGAGGCTTCCCAGTTTAAGAAATGGGTTGGGAATGTGTTCATGTGAATGCTTGGAGAATGACTGAGATGGGTAACAGTAGGTGGGGTTTCGTACCCCCTCTCCTTTCATGGGGTGAAACAAATGTGTGAATGTGCCCTTCCTCCCTGCTCCAACTTTGTCCCCTGGCTATTCTGAGAGAAACTGGAAGTTCCAGGTTTTCTGCTTTCTGTCTTTGGTGGTGGCCACGTAGCCATGTGGGTCTTGGGGAAAAATGAAAAGACATTAGAAAGGATGTTGTGATTTTGTTACTGGAATTTCTTCAGTGAGTCTTGAGTCTCAGGAATTTGAGAATTGAGCCTGCAGTTCACAGATCAGTGATAAAATGGGATTTTGTTAGACTGAGTGGCATGCAGAGGGAGTGGAGAGTGCCAGAACTATTGGCAGAGGGGTCATGCCTTGGAAAGTATTGTGGCAATCCGGTGAGCTCTGGATGGCCCTTGAAAATCTGGGAGAGAGAATGTAAATCTTGTGCTGTAGGGATTTCAACAACAGGTCTCCAAGTTGGATAGCCTCTGGAAGGGGGGAGGAGGCCCAGGTTGGAGGTTTCCTGCATGAGTCCTTTGTCTAGGGGTAAACAATTGACCCTGAGAGATATTTTGGCCAGGACTTGGTAGATGGAAAAATACCTTTACAAACTGAATGGGTGTTCTAGAAAAAGAATGAATGCAGCCCCTCACCCTGGACAAGGTTATTAAGTCGTTGCTGCAGTTTTTTGTCTGAGGAGAGGATTAGGGTGTGTACTCCTTAGTCAGGGTGGAGCCATCCAAAAGGTTTCGGGCTGCTTTGTACATGACCTTGCTGGGGCTCAGTGGGTTTGTACCTGGAGATGAGAGTCTGATGTATGAGCTCACCTGAGCCTGAAAAATGGGGTTTCCCTGTCCAGCCCTGAGTGGGAAAATCCTGCATCAATGTTATATATCATAAAATGTCTCTCGTTTGTAAAATGTAATAATTTGGTTGTTTAAATTTTGGGGGAAACTGAGTATTTGTCAAAGGATAAGATTCTTGCTTTTTAAACTTTCTAATTATAAATTTGGCTGAGTGAATGAGTGACTTTATAGTGAACTGAGATTCTGTTTTGTAGAAGGTGAGTTTTCCAGTGTATGAGAAATTAGACAGATAGGAGAATGGCATTGTGTAAAGAATCTTGTGTGATAAATTTTGTCCTGAAACAGAATGATTGTGTAAGAAAGTGAAAGGCAGAACAAAAGTTAAAGAATGTTTAGAATGTTTGTAGATTGTATGTGCAGGTTAAATGAAGGTCAGAAGCTCATAAAACAGAATTTGTGAAAGAATTTACATATGATCCAGTTAACTATGTATTTCCTTTAAAATCTTTTGGCTTATAATCTTATTTAAACCAATGTTTTAGGCCTTTGATATTTGACAAACCTTCCAAAATCAAAACTCTAAATTTAGGGTTTGGCGCCTGTAGTGCAGTGGTTGCAGCACCGGCCACAAGCACCAAGGCTGGCGGGTTTGAACTCGGCCCAGGCCAACAAAAAAAACCAAAAAAGCACAACTCTAAATTTGGTCTTCTTGAAATATTAAGACTACTGAAAGTCATAGGAAAACAAATTAAACTTATTTGATTTAGAAAACATTGTCAAATATGAAATGGTAATTAATTTTGTATGGGTTATGAATATATATGTTCCAATATTATAAAGCATTGGTCTGTCCTAATTTATAAGACATTGGTCTATCCTAACATATATTGTTGGTAATAATTTTAATTCATCTAAAAATAGAAAGTGTTGTTTATGTAACTGGCTGAGTCCAAAGTTTATCCTAAAAAGGTAAAGAAATATTAAGAGAGACTAATGAATTCTCTCGAATTCAAATTCCTGATGTCTTTGGAAATTAAATACCTTCAAACTAAAAGCAGATTTTTAGAACTTTTTTTTGGAAAGTTAACATGTCTATGAGTATTGCTAACCTAACTTCAAACAGAACAGAAATCAATTATGTGGAACGGGGCTAGTTTGTTATGACTTTTTGTTTTAAATATAGTTGATTCTGTCTATGTTCTGTTTTCCAGAAGTCAAGAAAACCATTTTCTGTCTTTTGAGCTATTTATAGCTTTTTAAGCAATGTATGTACTTATGAGCAGAGTTTAAAATATGTATTTTTTCTCTCTCCTTGATCTCTGGAATTTGAAAACCATTTGTAAGTATTCTTAATTTCTGACAATACAGTTATTTGCATAAGTTCAATAAGAATCTGTCTTATTCTATAGGACATGATAAAGGCACTAGTTATTTTATCAAGACTTTGGCTGGAATAGTATTTCCAGGGGTGACCAGACTGTGTCAAGGAATTCAGGTTGACTTTATAAGGCCAATTAAAAAATCCTTTTGGAAAACTGACCAGATACCCATCAGTAACATTTCCTGATCCATGGTAAGTAATGAAGGTCACTTGCTGATGGATCTGGGAATCAAAATGTGCTTGGGGACCTCAAGAGAAGAGGAATTTACCCAATGCATACAGATATCTAATGGCACAGGTGAAACCTGGGCTCATGAAAGGCTTTCAAGAAAGTCCAGCTTGAGATTCCTTATAAAATGTTCCAGCAAAGCCAATTTTAAAGGAAAGAAAAGCCAATAAATATTGTCCAATAATTATTCTTACTGCACTTTATGCAAATAATCAGTATACTGAAGGTACAGTTTATTTTGGCAACTGAGTTTGTTCTGCTGTAATTTGTCTTTAGTAAAGAGAGAAATTGGAGAGAGAAAAATAATTCAAAGAGAAAAGAGGCTGTGGCCCACCTGTGTTGGATTCCATCCCTGTCTGTACTGTCAACTCATAAAATGAGATATAACTATTTTACTAATTTAATCTGTTAAATGGAACTAGGAGACTGATCAAGATATAGAACTGTATACAGTAGTTATATTTACTCTGAAGCCTTAAGACTCAACAAAGGTCACCTGTTGGCTACACTGGAAAAATTTGTGCAGTATTAAATGTTATCTACTGTGTCTATATAGATACCGAAGGAAAAATTAAAACCTAAAATAAGAATTTTCCAGGAAATGGTGTAACTGTAACACTGCAACATACTGTGCCTAATACATATTCTCTGCTGAGTCTGCTGCCAGCAGAAGCCAAGTGGCCCCCTTGCTTGGACTTAAAAGATGTCTTTTTCAGTTTAAGGCCGGCTCTGGGAAGCCTGAAGCTGTTTGCTTTCTAGTGGGAGAGACCAGACATGGAAACTGCGATCCAGTACACATGGACCATAAAGTGTTCAAATGAAAGGCCCAGATTTGCCAGCGTTAAGTACGTTATCTGAGATTTACTATCCAGCAGGGGTAGAGGTATGTGGGCATGAAATGGAGGCAGGTCACTAATTGCCTCCCCACCCCCACTAGCTGAAAGCAGGTTCTGGAATTCTTAGGCAGGATTGGCTTTTGTCATCTTTGGATCCCCAACTTTATCATCTTGTCTAAGTCCTTGTATGAGGCAACTAAAGGAGAGGGAGGAGAGCCCTTAGAATGGGGAGGAGAACAGGAACATGCCTTCTCCCAGCTAAAGATGAGGCTGATAAATGCACCTGCACTGGGGCTACCAGACTTGGCCAAGTCCTTCACTCTGTATATCTCAGAGAGAGGAAAGATGTCTGTAGGTGTGTTAACCCAGCTGGTTGGGTCTTGGCCAAAGCCTGTAGCTTACCTCTATAAGAAATTGGATAGAGTGGCAAAAGGATGGCCATCCTACTTATGGGCTCTAGCTGCTACGGCTCTCCTTGTGTAAGAAGCTGATAAGCTGACTCTAGGGCAAAATCTCAGAGTGAAAGTACCCCACTCCGTGGTCACTTTAATGGACACTAAAGGGACATTTTTGACTCTCTACTGTAAGAACACCCTAAACTCATCTGCGCTCCTTCCAGTTAGTGGAAGAAAGACTGAGGATAACTGTATGGAGGTTATAGATAATGTGTGTTCTAGCAGACCTGACTTATGTGACCAGCCTTTGACAGTTGCAAACTGTAACTTGTATGTAAACTGAAGCAGTTACATGATGGTGCAAGGTGAGTTGTGGGCTGGGTATGCAGTGGTTACCTTAAAAGAGACTGTAGAGGCTAAGCCTTACCCCAAGGAACATTGGCTCAGAAGGCTAAGTTAATTGACTTGACTTGAGCTTAGAACTAAGTCAAGGGGAAAATGGGAATGCTTTCCTGACTCTCCAAGTACATGGGGCATTGTACAAGAAGAAAGGACTATTAAATTCTGGAGAAAAGGACATTAAGTATCAGCAGGAGATACTTGAGTTGCTAGTGACAGTATGGAAACCCTGGGAGGTGGTAGTGATGCACTGTCATGGACATCAAGGAGATGCTTCCACCTTCACTAAAGGGAACACTAGAGTTGGTACTGAGGCAAAAAGGGCTGCATGCAAACCTTACTAGGTGTGGTGAGTGGCTCCCCTCATACCATGGGTTCTGGAGCTGTCATCTATTTATTCCCAGGAGGAGAAGGAATGGTTGGCAGTGGAGGAGAACCAGGAATCAGAGGGAAGATGGATAAAGATGCCAGATGGATGAGTAGCAGTACCCAGACTCTAAGAGCCACCGTGGTAACAGAAGTACTTGATGAAGTTGCTGGGTTGGTACTTCTACATCTTCTACCTGGCAGCCCTGGCCAAAACTGTCAGTCTACAGTGTGTCACCTAAAGCCAGTTCAACGTGTGCCAAAGACTGACAGTAACCCTAGGAATCCAGTCATACAGAGCAATGCCTTTTGAGGACTTCCAGGTAGACTTTACTGAAATGCCCAGGTTTAGAGGGAACAAGTACTTGCTGGTGATGATCTTTCAGACTTGGAATAGGTAAAAGCCTTCCCCACCAGGATAAAAAGGGCTCCTGAATTAGCAAAAGTATTGCCCAGAGAAATCATCCCATGGTTTAGGTTGCCATTCTGGTTTAAATTTGACAATGGGCTAGCCTTCATAGAAAAACTAGTGCAAATAATAAGCTAATGTTTTGAATAACTTACAGGCCTCAAAGCTTAGACAGAGTAAAGTGCCTGAGCAGGACCATAAGAATAGAAATTGGTAAACTCTGCCAGGAAGCAAAGCTTAATTGGATACAGGTCTTCCTACTGGTGTTCAAGGAGGCCTCTGTCAATTTTCTGTAATTTAGCAGCAATTCCTAAAAGAACTGGGAAAGACTGAATGGAATAGACAAAAAACCCTAGAAAGAGTAACAGAAAAATCTCCACTGGGGTAATTAACTGTGTTCTGTTTAGTCTTTTGTGTCTGTACATCCTTTCTCTGTGGAGGATCCAGAGAACCAAATATAGGTCTAGAATCAGAAACTGGTCCCCCTGTAAAGATAGAAAGGACTTTACACCATCATCCTGACCACACACACAGTAGTGAAGATGGAAGGAATCCTCACCCAGAATCATCACATCTAGCTGAACAGGACTTACTGCCCCTTGGGAAGTAAAGGTAAATTTTAAGACAGTTAACATGCCCTGCTCCAGCCACATACTGGGAGCTGGCTGGTCAACACACAGCTGAAGCCTGAGGAAACTCCTCAAGGTACTTAACTTAATTGGACTTTGCACTTTTGGAAAAGGGGAGTAAATGTCACAGGAAAAAGTAAAAACTCTTATGTATATGAGCCCACCACCATGGTACTATTGAGGCCTGAGTAGAGAACCTAAGAAGAGTGACAGTCCCTAAAACCTCAGTGCTAAATAGTAATTAATATTGGCACCCAGAGAAACAAACTGATATTGAGACCCCAAATTAAAATATATTGGAGTCTCAAAAGGGGGAAATGAGAAAGGATACCTGACAAGGTTGAGGTCTGGGAGAACAGGTCTTCTCATGGGGACCACAAGGATGCACCTGCAGGGTACTCTCTATGGTGATTCAGCTCTTGGGAATTTGTAGATTTAACTTCCTGGAACTTGGAAATTTCCAAGTTCTGTGAAATCCTCTGGTTTTGTAGGGGCTGGAATAGCATCTCCTGCTTGAATTAAACTGGCCAGTGGAGCTTTTTTGACTGTCAATAAAAAGGGAAAGACCAAGCCAGTTGGAGAACATGGCCATTTGGAAATCTTCTATGCCATAAGCTCCCAGCTGGTAAATAAAGCCCTTCCTGCTATAAAAGTTGTGTCTGGGTGCTCTTTCTCTCCATTGGGCCTTGTCTTTCTGCAACACTGTATCCTCATTTACATGGAAATATATACAAAGACAAGGGATTGAAACACACTGGGTAGCATATCAGCAACCAAGAGTGTGGTCTCGTCCTTTGTAACTTAAATACCTTAAGAGCATCGAAGTGGGTTTCATTCTTAGTGATAATAGAGCTTGTTCTGATCTGACAGAATTCTTCAAATGTAAAATGTTAAAGAGTGTCCTCAAAGAAAGGTGATTCATACACAGGAAAAACTGTTTGTGTATAGTTATTAGTCACCCCTGGTGAATACTGGTTTCTGCAGGAAACTTAAAAGCTTCCTTTTCTTATGTAAATTCCATGTTTTTAATGTGGGCTTTTAATCATTCTCTTTCTAAAGTATAAGGAAGAAAAATTGTGAAGGATTTTTAAAGGGATAAAAAGGTTGACTTCAGGTCTCTTCCTTTCCTATAGTTGCAAGTCTTTTGGTGATTTTGTTTTAAAGTAGATGCACATTTATTCTGCAAAGGAAAACTACAATGTGCTTTGATATCACATCCTTCCTGCAGCTATTCTCTTCCCTAAGGAAAAAGAGAAAAAAGTTTTTCAGACTTGAAAGATTTGGATTTAGGGGGTCAGCTTATAATAGTGCCTTTATCTCCCCCTTCCTTCTACCTACACTGAGCACAAAGAAATTTCCTTAGAAGTTAGGAAAGAAAATGACATTTCCCTTGGGTTTTCCTTGAGCTACCTGCTGCAGACTTCAGATTTTCAAGATAACTCATACAGCAGCACATGTAAGGAACCAAGTCCTGCCCTCACTTAAAAGTTCAAAGGCTATGGTTGAAGAATGTGCCCATATCAAGTGGCTTCTGAAGATGCTGAACCTTTAACAAAGCTAAAGGTTGGCAAATATTAGGAGGTTAGGGTGAAAAGACTCAATAAAGGCCTTCCAATAAAAGTTGGCCAAAAGACACATGATCTCAACAAGGTCAAAGAACAGAAGAGGCAGGCAGCAGGAAACACACACAGTGATCAAGAATCAAAGTGAGAGAGGAATTGCTGAAGGAGATGTCTGCTGATTTTTTTTCCCTTTGAGGTATTAAAAATGTAGGTATATAAAAGAAAATAAAATATTTTAAAAATCTAAATAAAAATTACCTACCTGAGTATAATTTGTATGTGACTCAGGATTTTTTTTTTTTTTTTTTTTTTTTTGCTTTAGGAGAATCCATCAGGAATATACAATGTCTTTATCTAAGATCAGATCTTAGAATTTCCTTATGTGAACAAGGTTCTTTCATTACTATCTTCTTTTACTACTTCAACAAAATAAGCTCTGAAATGTAGAAAATGTACCTAACTGATTTCAAATTTCACTACATCACCTGATAAGGTATTTTTAGTTTAATAAAACTCTAGGACACACTAATTACCTAACCATGTTGCTATAGATTATAACAATATAAGTATATTTAATACAAATTTAATGGTCTCAGTAGAGGAACTACACTTCTAAGAACATTGGGGAAAGCCCAGAATTTCTGTAATAGCCTTTAGAGTGAACTCTATACAAATACATATCTAACCACATTATTGTTAATATTTCCACCCTCATTTTTCTTGTACAGAGTAAGAGAAGTGATGTGTATGAAAGTCCTGGTATAAATGCTATGCACGAGGCAGTGCAAAGGGGTCAGTAAATATTAATCCATTTCCTTCTTTTCACTCTCCTTTGAATAACAATATACAGACTGGGTCATATGTAATTCTAAAGAGCACAATATCCAGAAGTTATCCACAGAATGTACAAAATTCCCTTTAAATGTATAGCTGAATTCTTATGGAAATAAGAAAAACATGGGAGGAAAATCTCAAAGAGGGAACCAAAAACAGAATAATAAATGTGAACTGATACTGGTACTGTAATGGGAATTCAGTGAGATTTTCTATTGAAGTAAAAAAAATAAGAATTGGGGTTTCATGGCCATAGGAGACAAGGCCTTTGTTTAAGTAGCGACACAGAGTAGACTCCAAACCAATACACAAAGCTAATACTTTCAAAAGACCACATTCATAAACTAAACATGGCCTGATTAAAAAAAAAAAAATCTTTATTCTGTCACAAATATTCACCAAAAAGCTTGGTTTCCTTGTCCTGACTCATGATTGAAAAAATAAAGGTCCTCTTCAGAATACCTTGCATAAACAAAATATAAATTTAAAATTCAGTACAGAATAAAACAGATTAATAGACACTGATAAAGAAATAAGTTGAAAAGCTAAAGATAGATTTGAAGAAATTATCCAGAATCCAACACAGAAAGATAAAAAATAAGCAATGTGAATATTATTTAAAAAACTTAGAAGTAGGATACACATCTCCAACATTCGTCCAGTGGGTGTTCCCAAGGGAATATAAAGAATGAATGAAAAGAGTGTGAATATTTAAAGCGATAATGAATGAGGGTTTTACAGAATGGAAGAAATAGAGGGATCCATTGATTTGAAAATCACAATGAGTCTAAAATATGTTAGCTATAATAATTTTTCCTCTGAACAAATGTAGAATTGAATCCAGACACCACAAAGGAAGAGCTTAGAAGGAAAACAGACAAGACAAATTTACCTATAATAGAATGAAAATTAGACTACCTCAGACTTCTTTAAGAAGGCCAAAGACAGTGAAATAATGTAGTTAACATTCTAAGCAAAAGTAACTAGTAACTTAGAATTCTGTAGTCAGGTAAATAATTATTTAAGATTCAGACTAGAATAAATTATTTTATTTAAATTTTTATTTGTTTACTTTTATTTTTCTTTTTAGAGACAGAGTCTCAATCTATGGTCTAGAGTAAAGTGCAGTAGCACAATTATAATAAATGATTCTAAAACATACAGTAACTGAGCACTCCCTTCAAAATTTCTCAAAGCAATGCCTTCTAAAATAAGTAACTTTCAAAACAAAAAGAAAATTGGTAGCCAGAAAGAAATGAGATACTAGAAAAGAAATGATGAGCAAACAAATTGTTAAATAAATGCACAATGCATTTAAGCATGTTATTAAACATATAAGCAGTAATAACTAAGAATAGTTTGAGTTCAAAAATAAGTAAAATACAATGTTGTAAAATTGTTAAAACCAGCATTAGCAAAAAAAAATTATGCATACTGGGTGGTGTCTGTAGTTCAGTGATTAGGGCACTGGCCTCAAATACTGAGGGTGATGGGTTCAAACCCAGGCCTGGCCAAACTGCAACAAAAAAATAGCTGGTGCTGTGGCAGGCACCTGTAGTCCCAGATACTTGGAAGGCCAAGGCAAGAGAATCACCTAAGCCCAAGACCTGGAGGTTGTTGTGAGCTGTGATGCCACAGCACTCTACCGAGGGTGACAAAGTGAGACTATATCTCTAAAAAAAAAAAAGAAAGAAAAATTATGCTTATGCTTTTATAGTTAGAACTGAGATTAAACAATTAACATGAACATCATACTTATCCTAATGGTGATACTTTGGGATGAAAAAATAATAACTGACTCAAGAAGAAATTAAAAGGCTGACTTCTTCCATAATAATTAAAGAAATGGAAGGGTGGAGGTAAGATGGTGGACTGCAGCCAGCTTTCCACAGAGGCTCCCATCTATAAGGAGAGTTAAAAGATAGAAATTTAGCAAGTAAGCTGATGGTTTGGAGCTGAGCCAAGAGAGAAGGTTGAAGAATGCATATCAACCCTGCTGAGGTGAGCTACGACCCCAAAGATACAAACAAAAGGTACTTAATCCATTGCCAAGTGGACAGGACTCCCCTTCCCCAGGAGAAGGGCTCACAGTAAACTCCATAGAAACAAGTGAGCAGAGTTCAAACATCCTCCCATTTTATCCCATGGAAGATACCTTCTAAAAACTGGACCTCCTACCCATATTAGGGTGCCATGGCCCTCTCCTGCTCGGCATAAAACTATATAAAACTGTATATATTCTCTACCTGCAACGCTGAACTCCCAGTGCTCCCCTCCACTCTCACCACAAGGTCTGGAAGCCTGTCCCCGTAGAGTCCAGATTCTTGGGCATTTTCTCGAGAGATGTGGACAGGGGAAAGGCCCTTGCTCAGCTGTGCTGATTCTGTGGCACAGGAATAAGGAGAGGATGGTCAGCTGAGAGGGAACCATACAGGAGCTGCAGCGGTGCCCCCAGGTGCAGAAAGACAGCAGCAGCGGGAACAATAAGGCTCATGCCCCTGGGGCTAACCCAGACAGACACGCCCTATCTCTCTGGTCAACAAGAGGAAGCCAGGCACCATCTCCACTGGCAAGGTAGGGAAGGAGTCATCAACCTTCCCAGACTAAGTTATTTGCTGGGTTGGTCCTTCTGACCTCACACAGAGCACTGGAGCCATTCATACCTGAGCTGCCAACAGACCCCTGCTATTTAGTTGCCAGAGACCTTTTGAACTCCCCCACCTGAGACCAGTGCTGACTGGGATAATTGATTTGGACCTCTTGAACTGAGCCAATCATCTGAGGACTATCTGAAGTGTCACCCTGGGTGTGTGGTTGAGGAAAGGTGTGATTTTCCCTTTCCAATTGTTGCCTGTCGGAAGCGGGGTGACTTAATTGCTGGTATTTCTTGACAGTGGAGACTACAACCCAGAGTAACTGATTTACTAGGGTAGAACAGAGACCAGCTGAAAACAAGGCAGAGTGACTTAGCCCCACAAAACCAAGGAGGGCACCAATTTTTGAGGCCATAGCACTGGATGGGTCCTTGGCAAAGCTCTAGGAAAAAAGGTAAAGACACCAGTCCCAGTCATTGGGCAAAGGGCTAGTTAATTACTACTCCTGGAAACCCCAACCAAACTTCTCCTTATCTGCTCATCTAGCCAAGTGTTATAAATTAAGCATGGGATGGAATCAGCAGGAAAACTCTGGAAACATGAATAACCAGAGCAGATCAACCTCCCTATGGAAGGATATGACAGATGCAACTGAAGATCCCATCCATAACAGATGGCTAAGATGTCTGAAATCGAGTTCAGAGTCTGGATAGCAAATAAGATCAACAGAATAGAGGAAAGGAGGGAATCAGAATTTCAAGGAATTATTCAAAAGATGTCTCAAGAATTCAATGATTTCAAAGATAAAATGACCAAAGATTTTGAAACATTGAGGCAAGAGTTTGTAGCCCTCAAATATACAGTAGAATCTCTCACTAACAGAATGGAGAAGGAAGAAGAAAGAATCTCTGACATTGAAGACAAAGCTTTTGAAATTGCCCAAGCACTCACAGAGGAAGAGAAATGGAGAGCAAAAATGGATCATTCTCTCAGAGAGCTCTGGGATAATTTGAAGAAAACTAATACTCACCTTATAGAAATCCCTGAAGGCAACAAAGTTGCTTCACAAAACACAGAGGCTCTTCATGAAATTATGAAAGAGAACTTTCCAGATATGCCAAGAGATTCTGAAATTCAGATAGCAGACAGTTTCAGAACCCATGCATGACTCAACCCAAATAAGACATCCCCCAGGAACATCATAATTAACTTCACTAAAGTTAATATGAAAGAGAAAATTCTAAAAGCAGCCAGATGTAAGAAAACTATTACCTAATCCTATATGGATAACCTTGATTGCCTTTTCTTCCATAATTGTGATAGCTGAAACTTCCATTACACTATTAAAGAGCAATGGAGACAATGGGCAACCTTGCCTAGTTCCTGATCTGAGTGGAAACAATTTTAATTTAACTCCATTCAATATGATATTGGCTGTGCATTTGCTGTAGATAGCCTCTATCAATTTGAGAAATGTCCCTTCTATACTAATTTTCTTAAGAGATCAAACTTTCACTCTTCACAGATGATATGATTGTATAGCTGGAAAACACCAGGGATTCTAATGCAAAACTCTTAGAAGTGATCAAAGAATACAGCAGACTCTCAGGTTACAAAATCTACACTCATAAATCAGTAGCCTTTATATATACTAACAACAGTCAAGCTGAAAAAATAGTCAAGAACTGTATTCCATTCACAGTAGTGCCAAAGAAGATGAAATACTTGGGAGTTTACCTAACAAAGGATGTGAAAGATCTCTATAAAGCAAACTATGAAACTCTAAGAAAAGAAATAGCTGAAAATGTTAACAAATGAAAAAACATACTATGTTCATGGCTGGGAAGAATCAATATTGTTAAAATGTCCATACTCCCCAAAGCAATATATATTTTTAATGCAATCCCTATTAAAGCCCTACTGTCATACTTTAAAGATCTCGAAAAAATAACACTTCGTTTTATATGGAATCAGAAAAAACCTCGAATAGCCAAGACATTACTCAGAAATAAAAACAGAGCAGGAGTAATTACACTACCAGACCTCAGATGAAACTATAAATCTATAGTGATCAAAACTACATGGTACTGCCACAAAAACAGAGAGGTAGGTGCATGTTACTGAGTAGAGAACCAAGAGATGAACCAAGCTACTTTCCATTATATGATCTTTGACAAGCCAATTAAAAACATAGAATGGGGAGAAGATTCCCTATTTAAGAAATGATGCTGGGCAAACTGGCTGGTGACCTGCAGAAGACTGAAACTGAATCAACATTTTTCACCACTAACTGAGATAGACTCTCACTGGCTTAAAGATTTTAAATTAAGACATGAAAGTATAAAAATACTAGAAGAAAGTGTAGGGAAAACACTTGAAGAAATTGGCCTAGGTGAAAATTTTATAAGGAGGACCCCTGGGGCAATTGAAGCAATATCAAAAATACACTATTGGGACATCATCAAACTAAAAAGCTTCTGCACAGCCAAGAACACAGTAAGTAAAGCAAGTAGACAGCCCTGAGAATGAGAGAAGATATTTGCAGGGTATGTCTCTGACAAAGGTTTAATAACCAGAATCCACAGAGAACTCAAACGTATTAGCAAGAAGAGAACAAGTGATCCCATTTGAGGGTGGGCAAGGGACTTGAAGAGAAACTTCTCTGAAGAAAACAGGTGCATGGCCTACAGATATGTGAAAAAATGCTCATGATCCTTAATCATCAGAGAAGTGTAAATTAAAACTACTTTGGGATATCATCTAAAACCAGGAAGATTAGCCCATTTCACAAAATCCCCAAATCACAGATACTGGAATGGTTGTGGAGAAAAAGGAACAATTCTATACTGTTGGTGGGATTGCAACCTAATACATTCCTTCGGAAAGACATCTGGAGAACACTTAGAGAACTAAAAATAGACCTGCCGTTTGATCCTGTAATTCCTTTACTAAGTATATATCCAGACCAAAAAGCACACTACAACAAAGAAGTTTGTACCAGAATGTTTATTGCAGCCCAATTCACAATTGCTAGGTCATGGAAGAAGCCCAAGAGCCTATTGACCCACGAATGGATCTATAAACAATGGTATATGTACACCATGGAATACCATGCAGCCCTATAGAAGGATGGAGACTTTTCCTCCTTCATGTTTACATGGATGGAGCTGGAAAATGTTCTTCTTAGCAAAGTATCTGAAGAATGGAAGAAAAAGTATCCAATGTACTCATCCCTACTATGAAACTAATTTATGGCTTTTATAGGAAAGCTAAAACTGAATTATAGCCCAGGAATACGGGGGAAGGGGAGAGGGAGGAGAAGGGAGGGAGGAAGAGGGGTGGAGGGAGGGTGATTGGTGGGATCATGTCTATGTTTTATCTTTTACGGGTACATGTGAATCTTTCTAAATGAAGAAAATACATGTCTTAACAAAATAACTAAGAAAATGACATGATGTGTATGTTAAAAAATTTGATGAGAATATTTCAAATTGTACATAAAAATAGCACACTGTGCCCCATGATAGTATCAATGTACACAGCTATGACTTAATTAAAAAAAAAAAAAAGAAAACCATAACCTACAAGGGGGAAAATATTAGAATGACCGCAGATGTCTCTGCTGAAACCTTTCAGGCTAAAAGAGAGTGGTCATTGATATTTAATCTCCTAAAACAAAACAACATTCAACCCAGGGTCCTGTATCCAGCAAAACTGAGTTTCATCTATGATGGAGAAATTAAATACATTAATGACATTACATGTTGAAGAAATTTGCCATAACTAAACCTGCTCTCCAGGATATTCTCAGACCTATCCTCAATAATGACCAGTGCAATCCTCCACCACAAAAGTAAACTCACTCACTCAGAAACTTTTGTTCAAATTCCAACTTCAATAGTGGCAAAGGGATTAAAAATGACCATGGGACTTTTGAAAAACTCAATACCCAAAATTTTACCAGGCTTATAAATATTCTCAATTAATGTAAATGGCTTAAATTGTCCTCTAAAGAGGCATAGGTTGGCTGACTGGATACAAAAACTTAGGCTGGATATCTGCTGCATACAAGAGTCTCATCTTACCTTAAAAGATAAATATAGACTCAGGGTGAAGGGATGTTTATCTATATTCCAAGCAAATGCAAATCAGAAAAAGCAGGTGTTGCAATTTTATTCCCAGACACAATAGGCTTTAAACCAACAAAAGTAACCAAAGATAAATATGGACACTTTATACTTGTTAAGGGTAATACTCAATATGATGAGATTTCAATTATTAATATTCATGTACCCAACCAGAATGCACCTCAATTTATAAGAGACACTCTAACAGGCATGAGCAACTTGATTTCTTCCAACTCTGTCATAGTCAGAGATTCCAACACTCCTTTGGCAGTGTTGGATAGATCTTCAAATAAGAAGCTGAGCAAAGAAATTTTAGATTTAAACTTAACCATTCAACATTTGGATTTAATGGACATCTACAGAACATTTCATCCTAACAAAACTGAATACACATTTTTCTCATCAGCCCATGGAACATACTCCAAAATCAATCACATCTTAGGTCACAAGTCTAACCTCAGCAAATTTAAAAGAATAGAAATTATTCCTTGCATCTTTTCAGACCATCATGGAATAAAAGTTGAACTCACTAACAACAGGAATCTGTAGACTCGTATAAAAACATGGAAGCTAAATAACTTTATGCTGAATGATAAGTGGGTCACAGATGAGATTAAGAAGGAAATTACCAAATTTTTGGAACAAAACAATCATGAAAACATGAATTATTAGAACCTTTGGGATATCACTAAGGCAGTCTTAAGAGGGAAATTTATAGTACTGCAAGCCTTCCTCTAGAGAACAGAAAGAGACGAAGTTAACAACTTAATGGGACATCTCAAGCAACTGGAAAAGGAAGAACATTCCAATCCCAAATCCAGCAGATGAAAAGAAATAACCAAAGTTAGAGCAGAATTAAATGAAATTGAAAACAAAAGGATTATACAACAGATCGATAAATCAAAAAGTTGGTTTTTTGAAAAGGTCAATAAAATAAATAAACCTTTGACCAACCTAACCAGAAAAAAAAGAGTAAAATTTCTAATTTCCTCAATCAGAAATGGTAAAAATGAAATAACAACAGATCCCTTAGAAATTCAAAAAATTCTTAATGAATATTACAGGAAACTTTATTCTCAGAAATATGAAAATCTGAATTAAATTGACCAATACTTGGAAGCACACCACCTTCCAAGACTTAGCCAGAAGGAAGTGGAAATGTTGAACAGGCCTATATCAAGTTCTGAAATTGCATCAACTATACAAAATCTTCCTAAAAAGAAAAGCCCGGGACCAGATGGATTCACATCAGAATTCTACCAAACCTTTAAAGAGGAACTAGTACCTATATTACTTAACCTTTTCCAAAATATACAAAAAGAAGGAATATTACCCAATATGTTCTATGAAGCAAACATCACCTTGATCTACAAACTAGGAAAAAACCCAACAGGAAAAGAAAATTATAGACCAATATCACTAATGAATATTGATGTGAAAATAGTCAACAAAATCCTAACAAAGAGAATCCAGGAATACATCAAACAAATCATATACCATGACCAAGTTGGTTTTATCCCAGGATCTCAAGGATGGTTCAACACATGTAAATCCATAAATATAACTCATCACATAAATAAATTAAAAAACAAAGACCATATGATTCTCTCAATTGATGTAGAAAAAGATTTTGATAATATCTAGCACCCCATCATGATCAGAACACTTAAGAAAATTGGCATAGAAGGGACATTTCTTAAACTGATAGAGGCCATTGACAGCATACCTACAGCCAATATCATATTGAATGGAATTAAATTGAAATCATTTTCACTCAGATCAGGAACCTGGCAAGGTTGCCCATTATCTCCACTGCTCTTTAACATTGTAATGGAAGTTTTTGCCATCACATCTAGGGAAGAAAAGGTGATCAAGTGTATCCATATAGGGTCAGAAGAGATCAAACTTTCACATTTCACAGATGATATGATTGCATATCTGGAAAACACGAGGGATTTTACTGCAAAACTCTTAGAAGTGATCAAGGAATATGGCAGTGTCTCAGGCTACAAAATCAACACTCGTAAATCACTAGCCTTCATATATACCAACAAAAGTCAAGTTGAAAAAACAGTCAAGGACTCTATTCTGTTCACAGTAGTGCCAAAGAAGATGAAATATTTGAGAGTTTACCTAACAAAGGGTGTGGGAGATATCTATAAAGAGAACCATGAAACTCTAAGAAAAGAAATAGCTGAAAATGTTAACAAATGGAAAAACATACCATGCTCATGGCTGGGAAGAATCAACATTGTTAAAATGTCCACACTACCCAAAGCAATATATACTTTTAATGGAATCCATATTAAAGCCCCAGTGTCATACTTCAAAGATCTAGAAAAAATAATACTTCATTTTATATGGAATCAGAAAAAAACCTCGAATAGCCATGACGTTACTCAGAAATAAAAACAAAGCAGGAGGAATCATGCTACCAGATATCAGATTATACTATAAATTGATAGTGATCAAAACAGCATGGTACTGGCACAAAAACAGAGAGGTAGATTTATAGAACAGAATAGAGAACTAAGAGATGAACACAGTTACCTACCATTATCTTTGACAAGCCACTTAAAAACATTGAGTGTGGAAAAGATTCCCTATTTAACAAATGATGCTGGGTGAACTGGCTGGCGACTTGTAGAAGACTGAAACTGGACCCACACCTTTCACCATTAACTAAGATAGACTCTCACTGGATTAAAGATTTAAACTTAACATGAAACTATAGAAATACTAGAAGAAAGTGTAGGGAAAACACTTGAAGAAATTGGTCTGGGTGAAAATTTTATGAGGAGGACCCCTCAGACAATTGAAGCAACATCACAAATACACCACTGGGACCTGATCAAACTAAAAAGCTTCTTTCTACACAACCAGGAACACGGTAAGTAAAGCAAGCAGACAGCCCTCAGAATGGGAGAAGATATTTTCAGGTTATGTCTCTGACAAAGATTTAATATCCAGAATCCACAGACTACTCAAGCATATTAGCAAGAAAAGAACAAGTGATCCCATCTCAGGGTAGGCAAGGGACTTGGAGAGAAACTTCTCTGAAGAAGACAGCCTCATGGCCTATAGACATGAAAAAATGCTCATCATCATTAGTCCTCAGTGAAATGCAAATCAAAATTACTTTGAGATATCATCTAACTCCAGTAAGATTAGCTCACATTACAAAATCCCCAAACCAGAGATGTTGGCATGGATGTGGAGAAAGGGGAACACTTCTACACTGCTGGTGGGAATGCAAACTAATACGTCCCTTTTGGAAAGATGTTTGGAAAATGCTTAGAGAACTAAAAATAGACCTGCCATTTAATCCTATAATTCCTCCACTAGGTATATATCCAGAAGACCAAAAATCACATTACAACAAAGATATTTGTACCAGAATGTTTATTACAGTGCAATTCATAATTGCTAAATTATGGAAGAAGCCTAAGTGCCCATCGATCCATGAATGGATCAATAAATTGTGGTATATGCATACGATGGAATATTATGCAGCCTTAAAGAAAGATGGAGACTTTACCTCCTTCATGTTTACATGGATGAAACTGGAACATAGTCTTCTTAGCAAAGTATCTCAGGAATGGACGAAAAAGCATCCAATGTATTCAGCCCTACTATGAAACTAGTTTATAGCTTTGAAAGCTATAGCCCAATTATAGCCCGAGAATATGGGGATGGGGGAGAGGGAGGGGAGGGAAGGAGAGGGGAGAGGGGAGGATGTGTGGTGGGAGAGTGATTGGTAGGATTACACCTATGGTCCATCTTACAAGGGTACATGTGAATCTTTCTAAATGTAGAATATAAATGTCTTAACACAATAACTAAGAAAATGCTATGAAGACTATGTTAACCAGTTTGGTGAAAATATTTCAAATTGTATATAAACCCAGCATGCCATACCCCATTACTGCATTAATGTACACAGCTATGATTTAACAACAACAACAAGACAGAATCTTCTTTTCCTTATTACATTTCCAAAAATGTCTAATAAAACATTCATATTTGTGATGCCTTTCAGAAATATTTGTTTACTAAGAAATTACAAATTTTCTATGGTTAACAAGATTTTCACCTAATTTTCACATTCAAAGTACATTAAAACTTTATAAAGTCATTAATTTCAGAAAATAGTGTGTGTGTGTCTTTCAAACAATAGTACACAGTTTTGATATGTTTAATTCCCCCACTATTTCTCATCTCATTTTTTAACACTTAATACCACAAATATACACACATGAAAAATATTTTTCATATTTCTATGCTACCAGTTCAATTAAATGTTGGCTTTGTGCCATAAGGACATTCTCCTAAGTTCCCTGGGAGCCAACAGACAAAGACCTTCTTGGCTACAGATATGTTTAGAAAGTAGTATGGGAATTTTAATTTTGTTATAGGTACACAAGATAAAATGAACTAGACAGTTAAGAAGAAGATTGTAATTGTGCCACTGTAAATGTAAAAACATTCTTTAATGAGGTACATCTCAAAAAACAGAAACAGGGAGGGGGATTTGGAGTTTTATACAGGCAGATAAATAAGAGAGTCATTTGAAAATCCTGCCATTACTGAAGAAGAATTAGGATGGACCTTTCATTAAAAAGATGGAGCTGGGTTTTATCTGGGAATATGCAAAAACAGGATGGGGTGGGGGGTTTTGTTTGGTTTTGTTTTGTTTTATTATTAGTCATCACTTGTATAACAAAGAGGTAGGAACACAGAGCTTACATAAAGTTCAACATTATCACAGGGCACAGGGGTGGGAAAATGCTAGGAGAAGTTAATGTACATAAAGGAAGTCTGACCACTTTGTGGGAGAAAACAAAAGATCTAACCTTGAAGATAGAGCCATGATGACAGATATAAGTGCCATGTGTAAATTAGAAACTGTGGAGAATGTGTTTCTGATTTTCTTAGCTTCATTTTCATCACCCCTAATCCCTAATCTCCCAATTGGAGATGTGGAGTTTTGTTTCTCTTAGATAAAATGTGAAATGAGAAAAAGAACAATGAAATAATCAAGAGGAGAAATGATTACAGGAGAGTTCTGAAAATATCCTTTGAATATAAGTGCGTTGAAAATTGTTATTAAACTTTCCATAAACAAGATTAGAACTAGAAAGACAAACGGAAACATGATTCTGGACTTAAAGTACCAATAAAGATTTTAACATAATTTCCAGAAAACATAGTCCATACAGTGATTATTCCCCAAGCTCTCTTTTAATGTAGCGAGGAAGTAAGACATCACACAGAGCTGTACTTAATGCCAGCTAACCCTTGCATTACTTATAGCTAAATGCTAATTAGCAAGGCCTCCACATTACCAGTAAACAGAATCTGCTTCATAAAACCAGTGGGTTTCTGTTGCTTGTGGAAAGCAATTGAGAAATGAAGCTCAACTTTGAGCAGCTACCCGGTCCTCTGTGACCAGTATTCTTTGTCAAAGGGCCAAATAGTGATTTATATAAGAAGAGTAGCTATGGATAAGTATGACAGAGTAACTGCCTGCCATCATCTAATTGTGCAAAACCCTGGGAGAGTGTATAAGATGATCTAATAGATGTTTCTTGTTATATATGCATTTGTAACTTAGCTGATCTTCCTTCTCCTTTCAGAAATGTTCTTTTATTAATTTTAACTTTCTCACTGATTCCCTCTTACTCTATCTCTCTCTTCCTCCCACCCAATATCTTACATGCATACACACTCACATATCAAACACACAATTTGACTAAAGGTCTCAAAGACTTTTGCAAAGACCAACTTATTCCTTATAGCCTATCTTCCCATCTAACTTACCATAGATGAGGAAACTGAATTACAAATTAATTAAATGCCTTGTTTGGGATAACTCGGTGATACATCTAAAACCAGAACCCTGAGTTAAAAACTACTACTGCTAAGTAAAAAGAGAAACTGCAACGCATTAAATGAATGTTTAGCAGAAGGAAGCAAGTGATAGAGTATTTCTATCCAGGAAGACAAGATTTAGGGGAAAGAATTATCTATTTGCTATTTATAATTTAACTGAGGGGGAAAGGCTGACCAGTGAGGAAATTTTCAGATGTGTGTTTTATGTGTACTTATTATGTGTTGTATCAATTTAGTATTTGATAATGAAATTAGGGTACGCATTTCTGTGGTTTACGTAAAACATAAATATAGCAGACTTATTTCTACCAAAACTCAAGTTAGATTGAGTTTTCACGGCAGAATGAACTTTGCTGTGTCAGAGTATACTGTATCTCTTTGTACATTTACTACCTTTTCAGACCTTAACTTGATTTTAACATGTACAGTATACAGAGTATATTGTATCTCATCATACATTTACTACCATTTCTAATGTCAACTAAGTTCTAACATGTAGAAAGTGAACTTCTTTTTAAGATACAATTTAGGTTGCATAATTTCAAAATTTTGTTATTACTCTCAAAGATATTAATGGTATAAAATATAAAAATATTTTATTATAGATAAACACAATGTCATCTTTCAGTTTTCTTCTCTGAAACTTCCACATTAATGTTTTAAAATTAAAACAATTGAAAAAAAGAACTTATGATGAACTATTAATTATGGTGATATAAATTTTCAGGTAGACATTAAATACAGATTTTTTTTTTGAGACAGCATTTCATTATGTCACCCTTGGTAGAGTGCATGCCATCATAGCTCACAGCAACCTCAAACTATTGGGCTCAGGTGATTCTCTGACCTCAGCCTCTCAAGTCACTGAAACTAAAGGTGCCTGCCACAACTCCCGGCTATTTTTTTGTTGCAGTTGTCATTGTTGTTTAGCAAGCCTGGGCCAGATTCAAACCCACCAGCCTCAGTGTATGTGGCCTGTGCCCTAACCACTGAGTTATGGGCACCAAGCTTAAATACAGATATTTTTTTCAGTACTTTTAAAATCACAAGTATTTTACTGGCTACTAATTCCTACCATGGATCTTTGTTATCTTAATAAGAAACTATGTTTTCACTGTCCAAAATATACTCAGGGAACATATACATTTCAAAGTTTACCAAATTTTATTCAATACAGCATGCACTATGACAGCATGTGATTGTGAAAAAGAGAGATAGTAGGTCTTAGAAGTTGAAAATATATTAAAGAATGATGAGAATAGCTAAGAGAATAACATCATATCAGAAAATAACATAAAAAATTGGTGAAATGGGAAGAGAAATAAAATATTTAAGGAATGGTAGTTGAAGAATATGATGACCAAAGTTAGGTAGATGGGAAGGCTTTTGGTGACCTGATAAGGGAGTGCCTTAAATGTCTGGTGAATAGCTTGTTACAGCACTGTGGTGATGGCTCAAGGTAGTCATCAAAATAATTGAAGATTTTTATCAATTTTATTAATCTTCTAAAAAACCAACTTTTTGTTTCATTGATCTTCTGAATGATTCTTTGGTTTTCAATTTCATTTAATTTTTCTCTAATCTTGGTTATCTCTTTTCTTCTGCTGGTCTGGGGTTGGATTGATCTTCCTTTTCCAATTGGTTAAGATGGCTTATTAGGTTGTTTACTTGCTTCCTTTCTACTTTCATGATGAAGTCTTCTAATAACATACATTTCCTTTTTAGGGCTGCTTTGTAGTATCTCATAGATTTTGATAGTTTGTGTCTTAATTATCATTTTGTTCCAAAAATATGATGATTTCCTTCTTGATCTCATCTTTGACCCAGCTATCATTCAGCCTAAGGTTATTTAGTTTCCATAACTTTGTTTGAGTTTGAAGATTTTTGTGGCTGTTGAGTTCAACTTTTATTCTGTGATAGTTCAAGAGAATACAAGGAATTATTTCTATTCTTTTAAATTTGTTGAAGTTAGACTTGTGTCCTAAGATATAATTAATTTTGGAAGATAATCCCTGGGCTTATAAGAAGAATGTATATTCAGTTTTATTAGGATGAAATGTTCTGTAAATGTCTATTAGGTTCATTGGTTCTACGGTCAAGTTTAGGTCCATTATTCCTTTGTTTAGTTTCTTCTGAGAGGATCTATTCAGAACTGCCAAAGGATGTCAAAATATCTAACTATTATAATACAGGAAGATATCATATTGTTCAAATCCATTAGAGTTTGTTTTATAAATCAATGAAGATTGAGGTGGGATGCATACATGTTAATTATTGAAATATCTTCATGTTGAATGTTTCCCTGAACAAATAAGTAGTGTCCAACCTTGTCTTTCCTTATTTTTGTTCATTTAAATATAATATATCTGAAAATAAGATCTCAACCCCTGCTATTTTCTGATTTCCATTTGCCTATAATATAGGTGTCTATCCCTTCACTCTGAGTCTTGTTTTATCCTTTGAGGTATGGTGAATCTCCTGGAGACAACCGATACCCGGCCTGAGTTTTTGTATCTAGTCAGCCAACCCATGCCTCTTTAGAGGAAAATTTAAGCCATTTACATTAATTGAAAGGATTGATAGGTATGGGAGTGTTTTGGCCATTTTGTTTTTCAAAGGTCCAGTGCATATTTTTAAAACTTTCACCATTGTGGAAGCTAGGTTTTGTTCTTTAAATTCTAGGTGAGTTTACTTTAGTGGTAGACCATTGTACTGGTCATTATGGAAAATGTGTCTGAGTATTTTCTGGAGAGTTGGCCAAGTTATGGCAAATTTCCTTGTCATATAGATATCATTAAAGTATTTTATTTCTCCATCACAAATTAAATTCATTTTAGCTGGATATAGGATAATATTGGAATTCCCAGCCATTGCAGTTGGGCAAGAGAAGGAAATCAAGGGTATTCAAATACGCGCAGAGGAGATCAAACCCTCACTTTTTGTAGATGACCTGGTCTTATACCTGGAAAACCCCAGGAAATCAACTGCAAAGCTCTCAAAAGCAATTGAGGAATATACCAATGTCTTAGGATACTCAACCAATATCTACAATTCAGTAGCTTTTATACATACCAATAATAGTCAAGCTGAAAATACAATCAAAGACTCTATTCCTATTACAGTAGTTCCAAAGAAGATAAAATACCTGGGACTACATCTAACAAAGGATGCGAAAGAGCTCTATAAAGAGAACTATGAAACCTTGAGAAAAGAAACAGCAGAAGATGTTGAGGAAAAAAAATATCATGCTCATGGTTGGGAAGACTCAACATTGTTAAAATGTTCATACTATCCAATTTCATTAAATCTGTACCCCCATCAAAGCACCATGTCATACTTTAAAGAACTTGAAAAAATAGCGTTTTGTTTTATATGGAATCAGAATAAAAACAAATAGCCAATACAATTCTTAGAAATAAAAACAAATCTGGAGGCATCATGCTACCAAACTTCAGGTTATACTACAAATCTATAGTGATCAGAACAGCATGGTAGTGACACAAAAATACAGATGAAGATATATGGAATAGAATAGAGAACCTAGAGATGACCCAGCCACATATCACAAATAGCCTTTGAAATGGGAGAAGATTTTTGCATGTTATGATACCAACAAAGATCTGATATCTACAGAGAACTCAAATTAATTAATAAGAAAAGAACTAAAAACCCCATTTCTTTGTGGGCAAGAGACTTGAACAGAAACTTCTCTGAAGATGACAGATGACTGGCTAACAAACATATGAGTAAATGCTCATTGTCTTTAATCACCAGAGAAATGCAAATCAAAACCACTGTGAGATATTACCTAACTCTATGAGATTAGCCCACATCTCAAAGTCCCAAACCTGCAGATGCTGGCATGGATTTGGAGGGAAGGGCACATTTATATACTGCTGGTGGGGTTGCAAAGTAATATAACATTTATGCAAAGAAGTGTGGAAAATCCTCAAGGAACTAACAGTTGACCTTCCATTTGATCTCACAATCGCATTACTAGGTATCTACCCAAAAGAACAAACATCATTTTATTACAAAGACATTTGCACCAGAATGTTAATGCAGCCCAATTCATAATTACCAAGTCATTCAAGCAACCCAAATGTTCATCAACCCATGAATGGATTAGCAAATTGTGCTATATGTATACCATGGAATACTATTCAGCCATAAAAAGAGATGGAGACTTTACATCTCTTATGTTTATCTGGATGGAGTTGGAATACATTCTCCTTAGTAAAGTATCTCAAGAATGGGAAGAAAAGTATCCAATGTAGTAAATACTATTATGAAACCAATATATAAACACATATTCATATGAATGAACACAAATATAGTCTAGCAAAGGGAAGAAGAGGGAAAAGAGTAGGCAGGCAGGGGGACAATTGATGTGAGAATGGAGTGCATTTGGTGGGATCTCACCTAATGTGCCCAATGCAAGATATATTTCAAAATAACTAAGTGGGAATTATAAATCTCTCACCATAAAAAATAAGTAAGGGAGGTTATGGTTATGTTAATCAGTATGATTTAAGCATCCCATATTGTATACCAAGTAATTACATTATTCCCCACAAATGTATACAGTTATAATTTTAATTAAAAATTGAAAAAAAAAATAAAAAAATTGAAGAGAACAAGAGCAAGTAAAGTTTTAGCAAGAAAGAAAATGTTTATTTTCGTGGCTTAGACAGCAAGCCTGGCCTTGTATTAGCAACTGCAGGCATCATGGAAAGCACAGTGCTGAATTTTATAATTTTATGTATAACCTTTGAGAGTTGTCAGCTGCTTCTTGGAAATTCCCAGAGTCTTGATAACTCTGTTCCTGTAACAAGTTCCCATAACAACTCTTTTCTATCTGCCCATGTCAGAAAGTCCTTAGAACGTTAATCAGTCCTATAAAATAACAATCTCCATAAAACAACCTACCTGCAAGGTCTCACACCTGTGAGGCCTTGATTAGACCCATTCCCAGAAGAGCCCAGGTCAGTCTGACCTAAGCCAGTTCAAAATACCCTAAATGCACTCACCATCCACCCTTCTCAGGTCTAAGTATCTACCTAACAGTTTGAATACCACTCTCTATGTAATAGAAGACAGTGAGGTGTTTGATGAAGAAAATTGTCAATTTTTCTATTTGTTTAAGAAGGGAAATGTGATAAGTATATAAAGCATAGATTTGAAAGCAAGAGATTAGGAGTAAATATAGCAATTGAGAAATTATTACAGTAGTCCTGGCACACAGTTAAAGACCACTGGTTCTGTAGACTTGAGAGCAGGGGTCCTCAAACTTTTTAAACAGGGGGCCAGTTCACTGTCCCTCAGACCGTTGGAGGGCTGGACTACAGTTAAAAAAAAAAAACTATGAACAAATTCCTATTCACACTGCACATATCTTATTTTAAAGTAAAAAAAAAAAAAAACAGTAACGAATACAATATTTAAAATGAAGTACAAGTAAAGTTAAATCAACAAACTTTCCAGTATTTCAATGGGAAATATGGGCCTGCTTCTGGCTAATGAGATGGTCAATATACAGTTCCACATTTGTCACTGCTAGTCGTAACAAGTGATGCAAGTGTGCATCAGTTAGTCTAGATCTGGTTGGAGATTCCAGATGTTTCATTCAGGAAAGTCTGTTCACAGACATAAGTGCTGCCAAACATGGTTGCCATTTTGAGTGCATGGTTCCTGAGATTAAGATGTCTCAGAGGGAAGAGATGCATAGAAATTAGGAAGGCTGCTTGACTCAAATGCATCTTTCAGAGAGTCACAATTCTGCAGTTCAGCTAGTTTCATTTGGTAAATTGTATCCACGTTTTCAATGTCAATAGAAAATGGGTATGGAAAAGCTGTATGTCCTGTTCATGGAGATGAAGCTCTTTAAATCTAA
>CAUYTI010057895.1:0-19649 GCA_963575145.1 Galago senegalensis
CAATAACTGAGAAAATGACATGAAGGCTGTGTTGACCAGTTTGATGGAAGTATTTCAGAATGCATGTGAAAACCCCACACTGTACCCCAGAAGAGTATCAATGTACATAGTTAACATTCAATAAAAAAAAAAAAAAAGAACCTACTTTTCGTGGCTTTTCTCCCACTCTGCATACTGCTCCATGTGGGCCTCCTCTGCTGTTGCCTCTGCCCGCTGACCTGCTGGTGCTGGGGCTCCGGATCTTCTTCCTTACCTGTATTCCCTCTAGAAGTTCAGACACCTCATCTGATGGCTCCCACATTTGGATATCTGGTCTTGGATTTTCCCCCGGAACTTAGCAGAACAGGCTATGGGTCCTCTCCTTCTCACTATCCCCACTGCTATCATTCTGACAGGAGGCAGCACCGTCTCTTCCCTAAAACACTGAGAAAGCCTCCCTGATCTCCCTGCTTCCACCCTTGCCCCATGCTTTATTCTGATAATTTCCAACTGGTGTGCTGTGAGAGGATTACAGGTGTGCCTGTGAAAATTTTTAAAGATCATTAATTAAATTATTTTTGAAAGAAATTCAAAGCACTATAAGTATATATATTTTAAAGTCCTTTCTTTGATCAACATACTTTAAGTGTGTTGTGCAGGTTCCAGTGTGATGCGTGATTAAAAAAGGTTGAAAAACACTGTTCTGTTTTTTACAAGACAACCAGAGAAAACTCACCTTTTAAAGTGTGAGTCACGTTGTATTACTCCTGTCCTCAAAATCCTCCCCGTCTCACTCAGGGGAAGCCCGGTTACCAGCACGGCCCAGCAGCCCAGCAGCCCAGCAGCCCAGTAGCCCCGTCCCATGGCCCCATTTTTCTTTTACTTTGTTTCCTTAGTGTTATCATCCTTCAGCCAAACTGGCCTCTTTCCTTTTCCTGCAACCAGTATGACCACACTGACCACTCCATCTACTTCAAGTGCTCTAATTCCAGGCGCTTTGCTCAAAAGTTACCTTTTTAGAGAGGCCTCTGACCACCTCACTCCAAATTACCATGCCTCCCCTCTGCGAGGCTCTCCTGGCTCCCTCCTTGTTTATTTTTATACATTCATGTGCCACTTCCTCTCCTATATACCTCATTGTGATTGATTATAAGTGATGACAGAGATTTCTTTTTTTTCTCTTTCACTGTTGTATCCCTATCACCTGAAATATTCTTGACATAGGTTATTTAGTAAATATTTATTAAATAAAAAAGTGACTGGCCACCCCTAATTTTATTAATATAACATGTTAGTGCAGTAAATAATTGTAGAGATTGAATAGTCTTCCCCAGATAAAACCTGTTTAAAAAACCTTTTATTTGATGTACAACTTCCATGCCTCTTTCTTTAAGTCGATCATAACAAGTGATGGGTAGAAAGGGCTTGCAATGTGCTCAGTGTTCTATCTGCCTTACACATATTACCTCCTTTAATACTTGCACAGGACCATAAACAAGGCATTAGACTTATTATTATCTCTATTTTGTTGATGAGGAAAGTGATGAATAGAGAGGACAAGCGATTTGTTCAAGGTTACACAGCTATTAAGCTTCAGAGCTGGGATTGAAGAGTAAGGAGACCTCTCTAGATTGCCTTGACAATGTCCTGGGTAAATAGCCACACAGAGTCACAAAACCACTCAGTGACTAGTTGTGTTCAAAAGCCTGGTTGCCCAATGACTTAAAGTGACTCTCCAGCAGACACATGTTGATATGTCTCTGCCTTTGGTTCACCTTTCCCACAGTCCTCTTTGCTCTGCCTCTGATTCCTGAGTATTTATTGCTATTTCTCACATTTCCGACTACTAGAGGCTAATCGAGTGCATGGCCTATCCGCAAAAAAAAATTTAAAAGTGTGTGTTATAGGCCTATTGGGTGCTTCCAGCTTGGTCCATTTTCTTTTCTTCTGTGAAAATAACAGCTTAGCCTCAAACAAGCTTTCAAAAAGACCCAGATGGTGAGTAATAATTTTAATAGATCTACTGTTCAGTTTTAAAAAGATATCAGTCTGGTCATTAATGAAAGCCAGGAAATTGCTTTACGGTAGTGAAGTACTGTCAAAAGACCATTTATAAATTGTGAGGATATTACTTTTTCAATTAAATTTAACTATGATAATGAATGAAGAGAAAGGTGTACCAGCTCATAATTAGAGGAACTTGTTTAAACAAAAAGGTGAGAAAAAACATGAAGATTATCAAAGTACTTATAATTTTATGAGCAGTGGCCTCAAGAGCCCAATCTAAGGGGTCAGTGCTAAATGACTGCTATTATATTTTAACCTAGTTTTCTTGGGTTATTTTTTAATCTTTTGACATATTGTAGAGGTGTGTTAGCTGCTAAAGACCAAATCTTTTATTGAGTTCAAATTTTGATTGAGGTCAGCAGTGATTATGGGAGAACTCATAAATAATGTTCCCTATATTCTGGGTTGAGATTGGGATTTCAAGAGCCCATTAACAATGGTTATTCTTTACAATTATCTACAGTTGGATAGAAGCAAGGTTAGACTGCCCCGTGAAAGACAGAAAAGAAAAGTTCATGCGCTGACTTCCTGATAACCCGGAGAAAGCTAACTGGAAAACTATGGTCAAACTACGGTCAAAGTGCCAAACGTGGTAAACACTTTACCACAAAAACCTTCAACTTCTTTGAAGTTAAAACTGTGGCTGTGTTTTGTGCTTTAGGAGTTTATTTTGTAGCTTCAAGTTATTCTTTACTGGCGTATAATAATACTCTGAGTTATGACGTGTGAAATATGATGGTTCTTTTTATTGATGTATTAATATATGTAAACAACTTAGGCAGCTACTTTGATTTTGACAGATTATTTGGTATTTTCTGCGTAATGGGGGACATAAATGAATTCATAGATAAAACTGGATCTTAAGTGTTAACTACACCATTAGGTAGTAGTCAATGTTGTTGCCGACCTGGTATTTATTCATGTTTTCTTCTTTTCTAATAGAAATTTAAGTCAGTTATCCACCTTAGTATTGTTTCATATATATATATTTTTTGTGGTAGGGTAGATGGATCTAATTAGTCTAAGCTATTTAACGTGGGGACTTCCTTTGAAGACGACTATTGAGTCAGAGGTTGATTTTGACTATTCAGTGTGGGCAAGGTCTTTATTTCTCTTTCCTGTTCAATATGAACAATGGCCAAGTTTGGCTAACTTGAAGTCATGAAAGATCAGTATAAGGATAAAGCTGACATTGAGAATGATTGTGTACAGGGAAAAAAAAGGACACCTTAAGTCCTTGGTATGTAAATGAACTTTCTGATTGTATTGCACAAAGGGCACTGACACCTCTAAGCTTCCGTTAATGGTGGATAATCAGTACTCTAATTATTCATCCATTTGGAGTTATGTTTCATGCTATATTTGCAGCTTGCCTGAGTCAGCTGGGGCTGCTATAAAGTGCCATAGACTGAGTGTCTTAACCTATAGACCATCATTTCTCACAGTTCTGGAGGCTGCAAAGTCCAAGATCCAGGTGTCATCAGATTTAGTTTGGGGAAGGAGCACCTTCTTGGCCCTCAGATAGCCACTTTCTGATGTTTCCTCATGTGGCAGAAAGGGTAAGCGTTGGTATCTCTCCCTCTTGGAAGGGCTCTAATCCTATCATAGGGGTCCCATTCTCATCTAAATCTAATTCCTCCTGAAAGGCAGAATTCCTCCTCAGTATCACACTGGGGCTTAAGGCTTCAATAGATGAATTTGGGAGGACACATTCAGTCTGTGTTACGCTACCTGAAGCCCCACAGAATTCGTGTCCTCACATATAAAGACACTTATTCCACTCCAGCAATCGTGAAAGTCTTTGCCTGTTTTTGCATCATCTCTAAAATCTAAAGTACAAAGTCTCATCTAAATATCTTCAAAATCAGGTATCAGTGAGAACTGAGGGAAATTTCATCCTGAGGGAAAAATTCCTCTTTAGCTGTGAAGCTGCCGAAGCAGTAAGTTATGTGCTTCTAGCATAAAATAGACATTTCTATTCCAAATGGGAGAAATTGGAAGGAAGAAAGGGGTGATGCATTCTAAGTAGGTCTAAAACCTTGCAAGACAAATGCCATTAGATCTCAAGTTTCCAGAATAATCCTCTCTGGATTGATGCTTTGCCTTCTGGATCCACCAAGGAGGCATCCTACCCCACAGTGCTACTAGGTGGGGTGGTGTCCCCAAGATTCTGTTGGGTGGACTAGCAATCAAAACTGCAGCTTCCGCAGGTCCCAGTGGCTGCCATCTGGCCTGAGGAGATGGTACCTCCCTTTGACCCTGAAGAGGGATCTCTGGCAATGTCTGGATCACCTTTGGCTTATTATTTCTTTGTCTCAGTGGATAATGCTTATTCTCATTTGTTTAGCTCTATAATCCAGTTCTGCAGAAGCCAAGCATCCTTCTTTTATTTTTTTCCCCATCCCCATTTCCTTCAGTTCAAACTGGAAGTGTTTACCCTGGGATGGTTGATTGTGTCTGTGGTCACACCCGTAATGTTGTTAGCAAGTATGTGTAGTCACACTCTTGGTATTCTCTGTGATATGGATAAGCTGTGAATTTTATAATCTTTGAGTTCTGGTTCCTTTTTGCTTAACATTTCTTTCTTGGCCAGGTGCCTCTCATCCTAACACTCTGGGAGGCCGTGGCAGATGGATTGCTTAAACTCAGCCAGGAGTTGGAGACCAACCTGAGAAACAGAAAGACCCCATCTCCAGGGCTGCGTCTGTGGCTCAGTGGGTAGGGCGCTTGCCCCATATCCCAAGAGCAGCTAATTCAAACCCAGCCCCACTGAACTGCAACAAAAAAATAGCTGGGCCTTGTGGCAGGTGCCTGTAGTCCCAGCTACTTGGGAGGTTGAAGCTAGAGAATCCCCTAAGCCCAAGAACTAGAGGTTATTGTGAGCTGTGATGCCACAGCACTTTACTGAGGGCAACAAAGTGAGATGCTGTCTCTTAAAAAAAAAAGACCCCATCTCTACTAAAAGTAGAAAAAAGTAGTCAGGCTGGTGGCAGATACGTGTAGTTCCAGATACTTGGGAGGCTGAGGCAAGAGGATCACTTGAGCCCAAGAGTTTAAGGTTGCTGTGAGCTATCATGATGCCAGAGCACTGTAGCCTGGGGGACTGAATGAGTCTGCCTCAAACAAACAAAAAATTTCTTTCTTCAATTCACCTCTCTTTTCTTACATTTTACTATAAGCAGTTAAGAGGAACCAAGCTGCTGTGTCAACACTTTGCTCAGAAATCTCTTTGGCTGAATTTCCAATTTCATTACTCATAAGATCTACCTTCCACAAAAGACTAGAACACAAACACAATTTAGCCAAATTATTTTCTAATGTTTAACAAGGATCAACTTTTATCCAATTCCCAATAACACACTCCTCATTTCAGTTTGAGACCTCATCAGAATGGCCTTGCTTCTATAAACATTTTGTCATGATTATTTAAATATTCTCTAAATTGATGAAAGCTTTCCATATAGCTATCCTTCTTTTCTCTGAGTCCTCACCAGGATCACCTATAAGGCTCTCCTCACCGCAATCTTGGTGTTTTCTAGCATGCATCTGAACACCCAGCCTTTACCCATCCTACTTCCAAGCAGATTCACATTTTTTTTTTTTTTTTTAGACAGAGCCTCAAGCTATTCCCCTGGGTAGAGTGCCATGGCATCACAGCTCACAGCAACCTCCAACTCCTGGGTTCAAGCGAGTCTCCTGCCTCAGCCTCCCAAGTAGCTGGGACCACAGGCGCCCACCACAACGCCCGGCCATTTTTTGGTTGCAGCCATCATTGTTGTTTGGCAGGTCCGGGCTGGGGATTCGAACCTGCCACCTTGGGTGTATGTGGCTGGCGCCTTAGCCGCTTGAGCCACAGGCACCGAGCCAGCAGATTCACATTTTTAACTGTTTGTTACAGCAGTACTTCACTTCTCAGTGCCAATCTCTGTTTTTAGTCTTCTTGGGCTGCTATAACAAAATACTGGAGCCTGGGGAACCATCTCCAAGACATTTATGTTTTCATGATCCTGGAGGCTGTAACCCCAGGATCAGGTGCCAACATGGCTAGGTTGTGGTGAGGGCTTACTTCCTGGCTTATAGACAGCTACTTTCTCACTGTGTATTCACATGGATTGTCCTTGGTTTGCTCATGTGGAGAGAGGTGCTGAAAGACAGGCACAGAGATACCTCTTCCTCCCCTTGTAAGGGCACCAGAACCCTACTGGGGGCTCCCCTGAAGAGCTCATCAAGCCCTAATTACCTCTCTAAGGTAGGTACTTAAGGTAACTCCTCATACCATCACGTTGGGGGTTAGGACTTCAGCACATACATGTGGAGAAGTGTAAACTTTTAGTCCATAACAGAAGCCTTATGATTTGAGACTTGGAATTGCAAACTCACCTGTCACTGTCTGCATGATCTGAGATGTTGTGGCCACATGCAATCATCCTTTTGGAATGGCCTCCACCTCCCACACAGTGAAGACGGCATTAAACATACTTAGGGAAGAGCTCTTCTTGGGCAGGGGAAATAAAGACGGAAATGGATCCCGGAGCAAGATCAATTCTTGTTTGTGAGAAATGGTGTTTAAGAGATCTGCTTGGGGAAAGTTAGATGAAGGAAACTCTTGGGAAACATGGAAAAACTGGAAAAAATAATTTATGCCTCTGTAGGTTTACCTGCTAATAATATACAGCTGTGGTCCCTTCCCACCCCCAGCACCCCTGTTCCCTAATAGTTGATGGTCTGTTAGGAACTGGGAAGGGGGTGAATGGTCAGCAAGTAAGCTAAGCTTCATCTGTATTTTCAGCTCAGGCAACACTGCTGGAGCTCAGCCTCCTGTCAGGCCAGTGGTGGTGTTAGATTCTCACAGGAGTGAATCCTGCTGTAATCTGCATGTGTGAGTGATCTAGGTGCACACTCCTTGTGAGCATCTCATGCCTGGAGATCTAGGTGCACACTCCTTGTGAGAGTCTCACGCCTGGAGATCTAGGGGCACCGTCCTTGTGAGTGTCTCACGCCTGGAGATCTAGGTGCACCCTCCTTGTGAGGGTCTCACGCCTGGAGATCTAGGGGCACCATCCTTGTGAGCGTCTCACGCCTGGAGATCTAGAGGCACCCTCCTTGTGAGGGTCTCACGCCTGGAGATCTAGGGGCACCCTCCTTGTGAGCGTCTCACGCCTGGAGATCTAGGTGGACCCTCCTTGTGAGCGTCTCACGCCTGGAGATCTAGGGGCACCCTCCTTGTGAGAGTCTCACGCCTGGAGATCTAGGGGCACCCTCCTTGTGAGAGTCTCATGCCTGGAGATCTAGGGGCACCCTCCGTGTGAGTGTCTCACGCCTGGAGATCTAGGGGCACCCTCCTTGTGAGCGTCTCACGCCTGGAGATCTAGGGGCACCCTCCTTGTGAGAGTCTCATGCCTGGAAATCTAGGGGCACCCTCCTTGTGAAAGTCTCATGCCTGGAGATCTAGGTGCACCCTCCTGTGAGTGTCTCATGCCTGGAGATCTAGGGGCACCCTCCTGTGAGCATCTCATGCCTGGAGACCTGAGGTGGTGATTCTACCACAGGGACTGCATAGTTGATAAAAACAACCTTAGCTTAGGCCTCCCACTGTTCTGCATTATGGTGAGTTGTATAATTATTTCATCATATATTAATAATAATAGTAGAAACATAATAATAGTAGAAATAAAGTTCACAATAATTTTAATGCACTTGAATCATCCCCAAATCTTCCCTATTCCCCCACCTGGTCTCTGGAAAACTTGTCTTTCATAAAACTGGTCCCTAGTGCCCCAAAGGCTGGGGACCTCCGTTGTAGAGAATGAAAGGGCAGGACGCTGCATATTGACCTTTGTGGAGCGGGAGTGAGTTCCATCATGGTCTGAGTTCCAGATGCAAAGCACAGGCGGATGAGTGGGGCTTCGTGGCATAGCTCTCTCCTCAGGGAGAGCTTCTAAGTGGACAACTTGAGAAACTTAACTTCACTTTTCAGAGTATTTTTATTTTATTTTGTTTTGTGGAGTCAGAGTCTTAACTCTATTCATTTTACTTTGTGTTTTGGAGGCAGAGTCTCACTCTGCTGCCCAGGCTAGGGAATGGTATCATTAGCTTAACTCACAGCAACCTCAAACACCTGGTTTCAAGAGATCTTCCTGCCTCAGCCTCCCGAGTAGCTGGGACTACAGGCACCCACCACAATGCCTGGCTAAGTTTTTCCATTTTTAGTAGAGACAGGATCTTACTCTTTCTCAGGCTGGTCTGGAACTCCTGAGCTCAAGTGATCCTCCTGCCTGGGTCTCCCAGAGTGCTGTATTATAGGCATGCACCATTGCTCTGGCCTCCAGAATGTTTTAGAAGAAGCTGACCCTTGAAATGGAGATTGAGGTGGGATATTGATGCTTGTGCTACATTTACATGTAAACTGGAAGCATTAGAGCTCTCTTCTGTCTTTATTCCTGAAGGACAGTCTTGTCTTTGCTAACCTACGTGAGATAATTTTTACTGTGACCAGCACTCAGAATCTTCTTTCATTCTTCAAAGAAAGGAGCGAGAAGAAGCCATTGCAACCTATAACCCAAGTCCTGTTGAAATACTGCAGAGCTTCCGGCTGGAGGTGCTGCAAACTTGAGTAAGTGTCACCTGAGCTCATGGAGTATCTCTGTTATATCAGGGTTTGGAAAACCTTTTCGGTGAAAGGTCAAGCAGAAAATATTTTAGACTTTGTGGGCCATGTGATTTCTATTTCAGCTACTCAGCTCTGCTGTTGGAGCAGAAAGCATATGAAGTACACGTCTAGACATTAGCGATATTTTCTGTTTTCCCAGACAATGCACACAACTTTATTCATGGACACAAATATGAATTTCTAGACAATTTTTGCATGTCCTATGTCACATATTATTATTAATGTTTTTAACCATTTAAAAATGTAAAATCCAGTTTCAGCCTTTGAGCCACACAGAAACAGGTAGTGGGCTAGACTTGGCCTGCGGGGCCATAGTGTGCCAGCTCCTGCGTGAGACAGCGACAGGCCACGAGTGCCGTGGGCCTCTCTCCTGTGCACAAGGGTGAATCCAATCTCTTCATACCAGTTCAGCTTCTTCACCTTTGAGAGAAGTTTCCCTTCCATAAATCACCTGTAAAGTACATTGTTTTTACAAAGACAAGCATTAACTTTCCTCTGAGAGAATTCAGCCTGGTGTGGTAATGAGGAAAGGACATTTTTCCTACCAGCCTGGGTTTTTGTGTTTGGTCCTTTGTGAACAACAGACTACCCTATTACTATGCTGAGAAGCATTTGGCTCTTTCTTGTTAGACCTGAAACTTGGCTGGGTCACAAGAACAACCACACTGGTTGTCAATGGCTGTTCTTTTTGGTGCCAGGAGGAATGGTGCCAACTACAATTAAATTCTTTTGATTTCTGCTCTCCTGCTGATGGAGACAATGTGGGCTGGTTCTTGCCAATTCATCCCAACACATACATAAAATTGTGTTTTTTAAAAAACAAAAATAGCATCGTATTGTTTGTCTTTAAGAAAAAATGACTTGACAACGTAGCCAGCATTTTCCCCTATCATCTACAACATTATTTTAAATGGTCATGTAGTAGTTTATCATAAATTATAAAATAATTTGATCAAATTCTTCCTTTCTGGCTTTTAAGTAGTTGCCAATTTTTAATATTACAAAAATTATGCAATGAAAAATTTCTTTAAAATACATTTTTGGTGCCTGTTCATGATTCTTTCTTTTTAGGGTTGAGTTCTCAGAGGTGGAATTGCTGGAATGAGTATATTGAAGGCTTTTGATAAGTGTCACAAAAATACCCTCTACCTTACCTCAATCAATTTATATTCTCTTCAGCAATTCAACTTCTCTGTACTCTTGCCATTAAAAATTTAATTTGTTAGGAAAGCACAGAGTTTTAAATAAAAGATTGTATTTGTATATATCTTTCCCAATACTGTGGCTATTTCACGGGGCAAGGACACTGGGACACTGTCTTCTTGATCCTTTATTCTCAGTTCTTAGCTCGATGCCCAGTGTACAGTAGATATTCAGTAGATAGAGGTTGATCTGAACGACAAGACAGAGAAAACAGAAAATATTGCTAATGGCTAGACGTGTACTTCATATGTTTTCCTCAATTTTTCAGACATGTTAGTTATGAAAATATGATGATTAAATTTATGAAATCGGCTTTTTTGAATCTATGCTCTCAATATACTTTTTCTAATTATGACTTAAAACGTAGACGAGAAGACAAAATGAGTGTAGTAGGAGGTTATTTGAGCCTCTGATTCTGATCGTCATAGGAAATCTGTTTCTATGACCACTATGGTGTTGGTAACCTCTCTCTCTCTCTCTGTTTCTCCCTCTGCCTCTAAAATCTAATTATGTATTCACTGCATCAAGAATATACATCTTTTATTTAGGATACGTATATATCCACAGACTTAGAAAGCCTTTCAGCTTTTGGATACTTACACGGGTAAGTAAAGCAAAAATAATGGCCTTGGACAAGTCCTAAAGGGAAATTTCCTTGTTGTAACATTAGTTACAGCTGTGCATTCAAATAGGCAATGCCTGTGGAGGAGGATTCTTTGTTTAGATTGACACCCTGTTATTACTTGATTGTTTCAGTTGACTTATGGACCCTACAGTCCTTTTGAATAAAATAATTGCCTATTTACATAGGCAAAGTAAATTCTAACTCCGAGGTCACTGGCAGTTTATACAAAAGAGAACTTTCAAAGCTTTACAGAAAAGGCACTCAGGAGAGAGGGTGGGATGAGAGTCCCATCTGAGAATTCTCTGGGTAACACACTTAGAGGACGTCTTCCTCCCTCCTCACGAGTTCATAGACTTACAGTGTCAGCTCACTAAAGGGGCATCTTTATCTCTCTTTGTTGACTGATAAACTGCAAAAGTTGTGATCAATGCTCAGCACTTATCACAGGCTAAATAGATATTTGCGGACCCTAGGAGTGCTATATTTTCCTTCTTTCATCTGCCAATCAATAAATGTTTTCTAAGCTCTTATGAAATGCCTGGTGCTTTGGAGTTTACAATTTCTGTTTTCAAGGAGCTTATAGTCTAATTGGAGAGACAGAAAACTCAACCTGTGTGAAAGTCTAGTAGCTGACATGACATTAATCATCTTAGCAGTAGCAAATGACCATCTTTACCACCAAGATAATACAGTGGGCTTCCCCACCCCCACCCCCCGAAGAAGCCACTTAAAAATACACAGTAAAAATTCTGTGAGAATGAGTGTCTAACCTTCCTTCCTTTAATTTTCTTCCCCCTCAGTCCCTGATGCCGTTGCTATGGCTGGTTTTAGTGTATCTTTCCCTAGATTAAAATCTTTCAGTAGCTCCCTTTTATTACAGGATAAAATTCAAATTCCACAGGACCGCTGTGATAGATCAAGGATGGTCACAAAGGCTTTGAGGCTTCTCTCTCTGAGAGGTGGTGTCTGTGTTTTAACCCCTTGAATCTAGGTAGGAACCATGATGGCTCTGACCAGTAGATATGGCAGAGGTGGTACTTTGTGCCCGTTTATGGGGAAAGGCCTTAAGAGACTGAGCTCCTACAGCCTGCCTTTTGCAGCACCTGCTTTGGAACGTGAGCTGACAGTTTAGACGTTAAGCTATGCAGCTGCAGACACGGTGTGAGAATCCCTGACACAACCAGGAGGGGAGGGAGGTAGCCCTCTGAGTCCTGTTGCCTAGCCTTTCTCACCAAGGCACCAAATAGACAAGAGAAGCTGTCTTGAATTCTCCATTCCAGCCTCCTACCAGCCGAATGTCACTAAGTGACTTGCAAACCACGTGGCAAAGGAGGACCAGGTGAGTCTCGCCCACTTGTAACTCACAGACTATAAAAGGACTTTGATTTCAAGCCATAAAGCTTGAAGTAGTTGGTTCCATTAAAGATAGGTGACCATGACAATAGCTCGTCAAGCATCTTATATTTTAATGGCAAACTCTTTTTCATCATCATTTTCTTACACTTAAAAAATTGATAAGCTTTATTAATTTTGAGCAGTATTTGGGTTCCAGAAAGAAAATGAGTAAAAAATACAGAGACCTTTCATACACACCTCACCCAGTACCCATGCCCCTATTTTTAACATCTTGTGTTAGTGTGGCACGTTGTTACATCTGATGATTGTATTGATAGAGGATTATTGGATTATGTAATCTGTAGTTTACATCAGGATTTACTCTCCTATATCCCATGGGTTTTGATAAATATAGAATGACACGTAGCCCACATTACAGTTACAGAATAGTTTTACTTCCCTGAAAATTGCCTGTGATCCCCAGATGGTATCATGGCCACAGTTTGGCTGTTTTTTGGAATGACATAGGGTTGTAATCATATAGTATTTGGCTTTTTCAGATTAGCTTTCTCCACTTAGCAACGTGAATTTAGGTCCTTCCATATCATCTAGTAGTTCAGTAGCTCGTCTCTTTTTATCACTGAGTAATATTCCATTGTATGAATGTACCACGGCTTTTAAATTTATTTTCCTATTAAGGGACATCTCGTGCGGTAATTATGAATAAAGTTGCCATGAAAATTCACACACAGATTTTGTGTGTATGTTACATTTCTAACTAATGCAGTATAAATGTCATATGAAATTTTTAAGGATCATGACTGCTGGACCATATGGTAAAATTATGTTTCATTTTGTGAGAAATCGCCACAGTATCTTCCAAAGTGACGGTGGACCTTTCCGTATTTCCATGAGCAATGAGGAAGAGTCTCTGTTGCCTCATGCCCTTGCCAACATTTGACAGTGTCAGTGTTTTGGATTTTGGTCCTTCTAACAAATACCTCGCTTTAATTTGCATTTTCCTGATGACGTATGATGTTCAGTGATTTTTTTCATATGCTTATTTGCCATCTGTATATCTTTGTTAAAGTGACTTTTCAGATCTTTTGCCCTTTTTTAAAATTGAGTTGCTTATTTTCTTTCCATTGAGTTTTAAGTATTTGTATTTTTTAGATACCAGTTCTCTATGTGATAATGTGTTTTGTGAAGATTTTATTCCATTTCCTCCACTTTTAGCCTCCATTCTCCCTCAAACACCTCCTCATCTTACTCAAATCACACAAAAATGCCTTGCTTCCTCTTCACATCATGCTTTCTCTAATCCACACTTCTGTATGGGCTATTTCCTGCTGTCTGATTCACGAGAGAGGACATTTTATATATGTAAGAGGAGAATTTTATATATGTATAAGGAGAATAATTAAGATGATCATACCCTCCTGTCTCTGTTCACAAATCACTTTGTACACACCTCAATGAAAACACTTAGTACATTGCATTTAATTCGTGGTTTATGAGTCTGTTAATGTAAATGGATTATGGCAAGCTCAAGGACAGGGGCCACGTTTTTTATATCTTTAGACAAGTAGCCAGGGCTCCATATAAGAAAAAAGAGACATAATAGACCCTAATTATATGTTGGAATATCCAGAATAAATCTAAGTGATGATATGTGGGAGGAGACCCTCCCCTATGCATTGCCTGATAGAAGCACAGGCTTCAGGATTGAATAATAAAGAATAACATTTGACCAGAAATGAATGACGAAATTCTGAAAGATAGTGGGAAGACATCTATGTATGGAACACATTTTTATTCTAGAATTTTCTCTGTCCTTATTCTAAATAGTTTAGAATTTTCTCTGTCCCTATTTCTAAATAGTTTAGAAAATATAAAGAAGCTTGAGAGAAAATAAAATGACTCATGATAACACAGCGATAGTTAACGATGACAACTCATCCAGATTTTTCTAGTTATATATTTATAGTGTTGTTTTTGTAACAAAGACAATTTGTTCTAAAATGATTTTATATTAAAACATCAGCCTTAAGAAAAGGAGAGAGAGAAGAAACTCATTATATGCTCAAAGACAATTAATATTTATTTCCCACTGCTCTAGTTCAAGTGTCCCTTTTTCATAAAACGCACCATCCATGCTCAGGAATTTATCTGCATAGTTTCGCGGATCTGTTGCTGTCTGTCCTCATGCTCCTCCTCCCTGTAGTTTGAATGTATAAAACAGACAAGTTTCATGCCAGAAACAAAACAAGTGGGAGGAAGTAGAGAATGATCTGGAGAATAGCCTCAAAAATAGGATTGTCATTATTGAACACGAAATACAAAGGCAGTTATTTTTGTTTAATCACCAGGAAGTGGTATATGATGTGGTCTTTTTTAAAACCAGTGTGTGATGTCTTTTAAAAAGAGACCATATTGGTAAGCTCCCACCTCACGGGTACAATGTAGGGGTGTATGGCGCGCCTCCTGGGTGAAGGGCTCAACTATCATCTGGACTTTACCTAGCAAACATGAACAATGCAACCTAATCATATGCGCCCTCATATTAATAACAAAAAGGCCCCCAGCCCACTTCTAAGCATTCACTGTGTTCCAGAATTCCTTGATTGTCAGCCTCTCAAATGACCTCACGGGATCCCCAGCTCCTAATAGTCCCATGTTTGTTTTTCTACTTCTTGAGTAGGGCTGGATATAACATTTAATAAATAAAATATAGCAGAGGAAATGAGATATCACTTCAAAGTTTCTTAGTTTTAGAAAACCATGGCTTCTCTTCTGGGTCTGTTCTCTCACTCTGGAGTCACTGAGTCTGAGCGTAGCCAGCTGCTATGCTGTGAGGGTCCTCTGGGGAGTGGCCCAAGTGGTGAGGGGCCGAGGCCTTCCAATAACCACTAAGTGAATGGAAGTACATCCCGCCCTACAACCTGAGTCAAGTCTTCAGATGAGGCTACAGCTTCAGCTGACAGATTGACTGCAAACAGAGACCTTGAGCCACTTGTATATTCCTGACTCATAGAACCTCTAAGACTCTAAAATTTAGCTATTTTAAGCTGCTAAATTTTGGCACCTGTGGCTCAAGGAATAGGATGCCAGCCTCATATACTGGAGGTGGTAGGTTCAAACCCAGCCCCGGCCAAAAAAAAAAAAAAAAAAAAATTCTCCTAAACTGCTAAATTTTAAAGTATGTTGTTACAAAGTAATAGATAAGTAAAAAAATTAATTTAGTTTGTGATTCTAAAAAAGAGGTTTTGGTGCATTCTTCTGTCAAAACAATTCTAATTTTAAATGTGATCATGCTTTCCATGTTGTTAACAGCTATTTTTATTTAACCACAAGTTGTTGCTCAGAGTGGGCTCTTGGTGCCATAATAAGAACTAAAGATTCTAAGAAGGGAAGGGAGAGAGTGCCTAGAAGTTCGGGGTGGTACAGGTCACCAGCTGAGAGACTGACAGGCCAACCCCTAGAGGCCACTCATTGTAGTATTTATCCCCATTTGGAAGTCTTTTATTCTAATATTGGTGTTCTTGAGGCCACAGCTTTCCACTAGATCACTTTCTCTGGTTTAGGCTCCTGAAAGAATGGGACAAGTTCATGATTCAAATACAAAACCATAAGTTAAGTGTGGGGTAAAGAAATGGTTTATGTTAAAACTACTCCCTTCTGATGGGAGGCTGTTTAGTCTTCACTTACTCCACTTTGCTTGACTATTCATATGATTTGCTGCAAAAGTAACTTTGGGTTCTCACATAATGTTAAACAAAAGTACCAAATTATCTTTGCAATATCTTTGCAATTATGAATTCTGAAAAACCTGTAGGCCTGAGTTTTTTGGACACTAGATTGTAGACCGTTATTGATTTCTGTGGGCTGTTATTTCATAGGATAAAGGGCAGAGAACTAGGATCGTTAGAGGATGGAAGACCCAACTTTCAGGGGTAGGAAATGTTATCTACTCCTACTCAGGTCCATCGTTCCTGTCCTCCAAATGTGGAACTATCGAATTGCCTGCAATAGAGACAGGACTTTAAAAACACTTGGTGTTGGTATTGGCTCCTTCTGAAGCAAAGCTGTGTGTGGCATCAGGTGGGAGTTGGGGAGTAAGGTCAGGTTCAGGGCACTGTTCACAAACGATCTCAGTCATTTGAACACACCCTGCATCCCCAGCATGTGTCTGAGACTATTTCAGTGTGATCTTTTTCTCTGCTTCCTATTTCCAGAAGCAGGGGCTGGTCCATTGTCCCTAGTAAAAACGCAGGGGAAGGTTTTGCTTTTATGTATGGTGCAATGTACAATCGCACAATCGTGCAGTTAACCTTGATTGACTTACATATGAACCGAGCTCCTTAAACACTAAATCTGAAATTAACATCTGAGCAATCTCTAATTAAATAAGTCAAAATAATACATATATGGGAAACATTAATGGCTTTACAGCTTGTATTTCAAAAGGATAATGACTACACTCTTAGAAAGTTATTTTAGCTTCACAGCAGAGTTTTTCCATCTGTAAAATGTTGTAAATAATAATAATACTTCTTAAAGCTGTTAAAAAGTTTAAATGAATTAATCTATGTAAGGCTCTGGTAGAGTGGCTGGCATATACAAGAGACAATGAAGGTCCTTTCTCACATTTTCTGAACTTGTCACATTTGTCCTTAGCCTAAATTTACTTCTACCATCTCTTTATGCCACGAGATGTCCCCCTTCATCACGCTGTTATGATTTATTATTATAGTTTTAAATATTTATTATTGCAATAAATAAGTTCTCCCTTTTGTCTCTTGATCTGAGCTAATTTTTTTTTTGGCCTTATTTCAGTTCTTTTATTAGTTAAATCCCTCTTGTATTTAAATACACTTACCTTGTCTTTTCCAGGGTGGATTCAACTGATTACCACAAATATTATCATTTTGAATCTTATCTTTTATTGTAGAAGAGGCTCCTTCCTTCCTTCCTCTCTTCCTCCATTCTCTCTCTTAATAAAGGTAAGCTGCTTCATTAGTAAGCAGCAATTTTAAAATAATGTTTTGGGCATAAAAGGACATTCTGTGGGGTTCTTAAAGTTATATGTTATTGTGCCACTGGGTGAGGTTTGTTACAACTAGAGAATGACACTGGGTTTTTGATCATTTAACCAAGATGACAGCCTCACCTATTTCTTCTTTCGTTTGTGTATTGAATGTAGGTTTACGTGGCTTTACACATGTGATCACATGGTTTACCATCATCTCCACTTTCAGATGAAGGCACGACCGGGCAGATAGGTTGAGTACTTTGCTTAAGCTACTGAAATATAGAATCTGGAGTGCATGGCCTTCTGATGCCAAGTTCCACAATGTGCATCTCTTTCTCAGTTTTATCTTTCTGAAAAGGGATGAAGAAAGGACATTCATTGTCACTTGTATATGCCAGCCATTCTACCAAGAGCCTTACATAGATTAATTCATTTAAACTTTTTAACAGCTTTAAGTGTCAAATGTAAGTGCCACTTTCCTAAACATACCTCGAAATAAAGTTCTACATACTTTCTTGATAACCATCCTAAGTCAATTCTTGTATTAGGAAGGTACGGCAATCCCCATTCCATTAAAACCATCATAGGAGAGAGGAATATTTTTTCTTACAAAAAGAAAACTCCCAAAGATGACATAAAGCAAGTTGGCAAAGCACTGATCTGATAGCTCTGTTATCAATCTTAGTCTTTGGTAAACTTTTTTCAATCTGAGGGGAAGGAAGAGTTTCATTTTTCTTACAGAACCATTTTTGGAATTTATATTATTGACTTTTAGTCATAAAAGGAGTCTAAGAAATATCTCTTAACACAGAATTTATGTATGTAGATATACTGTGGAGTTTGGTTTCCTAAGCTTGTGCTCTGAAGCAAAGGTATTTTAAAATTGTTAACAAGAATTTACAATCCACCTGCCCTCAGCAACTCCAGGAAATCAGCCCAGCCCAACAGTGCTTTGCCCTGGAGAAATAAGGTAGCTGGCCAGTGAAGCGTTTCTCTGTACGCCCAGCTAGCATTTCCCTAGAATGGCTCAAATAGATTGTTACTTTGTTATAAAATCTGTATGGAAAGAAACTCAAAATTCCGTTTGGGTATACAGCTTTGGGAATAGTGAGTGAATGTTTTACCAGTGTAGAGAGACTTAAAGTTGTGTTTATGCCATCAAAAATGAGCTAACTTGGGCTAAAATTGGGTTATAGCTTTCCTGTGAAAGCTATAAATTAGTTTCATAGTAGGGCTGAGTACGTTGGATACTTTTTCTTCCATTCTTGAGATACTTAAATGTCTTAACACAATAACTAAGAAAGTGACATGAAGGCTATGTTAACCACTTTGATGAAAATATTTCAAATTGTATATCAAAGAAGCACACTGTACCCCATGACAGTATTAATGTACACAGCTATGATTTAATAAAAATAAATAAATTTATGAACATAAAAATATATGGTTGTACAAATTAGTTTGAATGTGAATGTACATCTTACAGAAATCTTAATGTCTTTATTTAGTCCTTTGTTATTTCCTTTGTAACTTTCCAGATGATTACATAAAGCGAACAAAAAACACTGTTTATGAATCTCTTTAAAAGCTAAATGGAAAAATAGGAGGAAAGAAGGGCTTAATGAATACATTACAGATGTTTAAGGACAATGGCCATATGGGTTGTTTTGTTTGTTTTTACTGGACTATATTGTTAACATACTCCTTGTGAACCAGGATTTGGTGTACTCAGTTTTATTATTCTGACTTTTAATAAATGTATGAATAAATGAATCAATAAATGCAAATGAAAACAAAAAACAAAAATGAGCTAACTGAAAAGTGTAAAGCTTATGTGTGTGTGTGTGTGTGTGTGGCCCTGCTGGAATTTTAGCTTACTAAGCTCTCTCTCCTATTTAATTGCTAATTCTTTGAGGACAAGTACTGAGTTGTATTGACCTTTATATTCACAGATTCCAGCACAGAGCCTGAAATAGTGTGTTCAGGAAACGCACATTGAGTGGATAAAGCCCCCCAAACTCTAGAATCTGATAAAGGTTTTTCTTTTATTATTTTCATACCAGGACAAAGAGATAATAATATTACTTTTTTGTACAGAAAAGAATGCAAAATGAGGGTCTGCTGAGGGCAAGGCAAGAGATAGAAATATGGTGGTGTTCAGCTGGGTCAGAGAAGTATTTAACCCAGCTGAGGCAGAAGGATGTGTATGTGTGAGTGTCCTAAAGAAAGTGGTGCTGAGATGACAGATGGCACAAACAGCTACACCCGTGTGAGGCACACAGCCTTCTGCGCCTGCTTCCTTGTGGTTTCTGTACCTCCTCCTCCCCTTTGTAATATTTTATCATCTATTTATCTAATTTTCAAGCATTTTATATATTTTAGCTCAAATATTTCTCCAGTCTTCCTTATGCTTGTAGTGCTTTTTGATGTTACAAGTTATTGTTTTTTTTTTTTTTTTTTTTTTTTTTTGAGACAGAGCCTCAAGCTATCCCCCTGGGTAGAGTGCTGGCATCACAGCTCACAGCAACCTCCAACTCCTTGGCTCAAGCGAGTCTCCTGCCTCTACCTCCCAAGTGGCTGGGACCACAGGCGCCCATCACCACACCTGGCTATTTTTTGGTTGCAGCCATCATTGTTATTTGGTGGGCCTGGGCTGGATTTGAACCCGCCACCTTAGGTGTATGTGGCTGGTGCCTTTAGCCTCTTGAGTCACAGGCACCGAGCCAGGTGAATATATT